>JAYMFT010263622.1:0-10733 GCA_038088735.1 Panulirus argus
AGTAATTTACCCAGGGAAAGTCAGAAAAGAAGTTACATAAGTTATTCCAGTCAGCTTTGTTCAGGTGCCAGTATTTATGCTTAGAAAGGGCTACTGGAGGGGGATTGAATGGTCTGGTCAAATAATAATTCATTAATTAATGATAGATGAAAAAATTTTAAAAATTCATATTGCATTTGTTTTTGGTAGCATGCAGTATACTTGCTTTGTTTCAGTCTCAGTCTACTCCAAGCTGTCGTGCAGTCAGGATGTATGCAGAGAATTGTGACTTTATTTATTAAATAATTTTGTAATCCTTACAATTCAAAATGACATCAAGGATAGAGGAGTTAAAAGAAAGTATGTGAACTGTATATTGTATTGAAAAATAGGCACATTCGATTTAACAGACTTTAGCATTAATGGACACCCCCTCCTCCTATTAGTCTGTTATATCGAGGGATTACTGTATTTCTTGAATCCTGACTGCATTCCCATCAGCATGCCAATCACTTTCAAGTTCCCACATATTTTCCAGTTGTAATTTTTGTATTGTATGGCATCTAGGAGTGCCTGCTTGTTGTCATAACACTCTTTCGTGTGCTCTGAGTGCCCTACAGGAATGGAGGGTTTCTTGTTTCTATTTGGGAGCAACACTACTTTCAGACTACTCTTAGATGAGCCGATGAACAAGCACCATTGAGAGGGATCGTGCTCCTGGGATAAACAGTGGAATAATGCGTCAATGTTGTTGCAAAAACAGAGCAGCCCATCTAAGTAAGAGTCTGACTCCTTTTCCTGAAATACGTTATGTGTGCATCATTCTTGAGCAGACGTTTTTCTTTGAGGTGAGATGCTAAAAGTTTAGCTTTATCTTTTGGCAGTACCACATTTCTCATGAAAAGTAGATGTGATAAAGAAAACGGATTGCATTTTCGAAATCAGCGTCCAAAACTACATCGAGTACACTACAAGCCGTGTGATGAAAATTATTTGTTAACCTGTTGTAAATGGTCACTTGCATCAAAACTGCTGACACACTCACTCAGCTGCTCCCAAAATACTTGCATCTCATGATCTATCTTCTCATTGCAAGGTCCAAAACCCATTTCTCTCCAACAACTTTCATTTTTACCCATATCAGTGTAGATTTCACTTCCTTACACTCTTTCACACACATGCACAACTTGTGCTTCAGGAATAGTGCTACTCCATCCTTACCCCTTGCCCTCTCACCAACCTCTGACTTTACTCCTTAGATATTTCTGAACAATTCTTCCCCCTTACACTTGATTTTTGTTTCACTTAAGAGCCAGAACATCCAGGTTTCTTTCCTGAAACTTACTACCTGTCTCCCCTTTCTTCTCATCTTGGTTACCTCCACACACATTCAGACACCCCAATCTGTGCCTTTGAGGAGGATGAGCATTCCCTGCTTGGCTCTTTCTCTTGTCTTTTAGAAATCAAAACACAAGAAATGGAGGTTTTCCAGCTCCCTGCTCCTGCCCCTTTTAGTTGCCTTTTAGGACCTGCAGGGATATGGAGGTAGGATTCCCTTTCCTTTACCCCAGGGATTATTATTATTATTATTATTATTATTATTATTATTATTATTATTATTATTATAATTATTATTAGTACTAATTATTATTTTATCCGAATGGATAAGGGAGAGAGAATACTGCCCATTTATCTCATGTGTGTCACAGAAGGTAACTAAGAGGAGCAGGAGCAGGTGGGTTGCATTTTTTTCCAAAAGGAGGAACAGAGGAAAGAGCCAAATGAGAATCTTTTTTCCTCAAAGGCTTAGTCATCTGTTCTGGATGCTACCAAGCTTATGCAGGAAGTAGCAACAAGTATGAAAGACAGAAAGAATTATTATGATTATCATTATTACAGTGAAACCCCATGCTTAAAGACTATTTGAGGGCAGAGGGAATCCATTAGAAGCAAAATTCCATTATGTCTCAAATTTATTCAGGGGCATTAGAAATTCACATTTTTTATGAGTGCTTTCTAAACTTACTTTGGTTCAACAAGGATTTTTTATATTGTAGGTGATCCCCAGCATTTGAAGGTGTTGAGAAAGTAGGAAAGACTACTCTGAAACAAAAGGAAATAGATCTAGGGCTGGATCTGGAGTGACATGAGTCATCTTATTGAAAACGGGGCACAAAAGAAGCACAAGCTACTCTTCTTACGCTCATGACACTCAACCACTTTCAGCTTTTCAGCCTTGCTGAGGTGATTCCTGGACCTGTGTGCACATGCATCGATAAAGGCACTCTTATCTTACATCATGTATTGCAAAAAGACAGGTCGTTGTACCACAAAAAAATACTGTAGTTGCATGAGAACACAGGCACAGAGTTTGCTTATATCTTGACTGTATGTGTGTGTGCTTTTCTCATAGTGGTGGGCCGTGACCACGCCAGAGATTTTTTCATGTTTAGATTTCTACTCAAGTTTTCTTTGTAGGTTTAAAGATACAAAAGACAGAGTTGCACCAGTAAACTTTTGTAAGCTAATGTAATACTACATGTATGTATGCAAGGATAGTTTTCAATGTGAATGAAATAGAAACACATGCATCAAGGAGGTCGAGAGTCCCAGACTGAAGTCGAGAAATAACAGACTATTCTATTACATCCCAAACTCAGTCCAGTGCATCCTAACCTTACTAAACTAAATTTATGATGTAGTAGACCTTTGTTGGATTTTTTATGAGATCCCAAACTGAGTTCAATTGAATCAAAGAGTCCTGTCAGAAGCTGAAATCCAATACATCGAAATCTTTTTGAGAGGGATTTCACTGAATGTAGTTTCCACCTTCAGTATTGTTTCTTGGGATATGTATCTTTTCTGTAGTAGGTTGAAATCTCTTAGAAGGATTACAGTTGGGACTGAATGTGTTAAATTTAAGCAAAATTATTTGTTCCTTAGTCTCTCTGTAAATTTTGTTGTTTTGTATTCATTAAGGTATAGATGGTAACTAACACTTTCATCATATTATTTGAAGATTTTAGCTCATTTGTTATGAGTTTAACATAGAGGCCACATCATATTCATGGCTTTCTGTTGCCTTTATGCTATAAATTGTCCTCAAGTAAAGCGCTTACCCCATATAGTTTTTGTGGGCTACTTGTAGTCTGGTTCTTTACAAGGCACAGTCTTTTAAGTTTCATTGTCTATTTAAGTCTTGATGCCATTCTAAATTTGTGTTAGCTGAATGTC
The DNA here is from genome assembly GCA_038088735.1 of Panulirus argus. Lineage (NCBI taxonomy): Eukaryota > Metazoa > Arthropoda > Malacostraca > Decapoda > Palinuridae > Panulirus > Panulirus argus. The sequence continues at coordinate 3,214 of JAYMFT010263622.1, forward strand.
TATAAGTGTGCACGTTACAGTAAGTGTAGCACGACTGGTAGAATAATCTAGTCTTATATTTTCTATATATTTGATATATGTGGCTGGTGACCGGTTATTAACCCTCTTACAGTGGCTGGTAGATATAGGGGTCTCTTTTTTTTTTTTCTGTTAACTGCATCTGGTACACATATGGATCCTACATTCTGAATATCCTGTATGTGTTGTTTTGTCCAAATATTTATGGTGAATGTTGTTCTTAAACAATTTTCTGTTTGTTTCCATACAGCAGTCAATTATAATTCTTTACTGTGGAGCAGTATCTCTTAATTATAAAAAGAACGAGTTGAATGCGATAATATATCCACCATAACCCTTAATGCCATGATGAATGTTCATCCATAACACATACCTATACAGTTTGCTATATGCTAACACTAATGCATAGATGTAATGAAAACAATAAAAACTCATTTGATGAAAAACACTTTAATATACACATGAGCCTGGCAGTACTGTTCTGATGCCAACACCCACTCTCTTTAACTACGTAGCTGTTCAGGTGACCAATCTTAGACAAGTTTTACAATTCTATAATCTGGAGAAAGGACTCTACTCACTGTCTGGCAGAATGATTTTTTTTTTTAGTCACTACAGACATGACATTCATTTTGACACCTTATAGACAAATTAGCAAACTAAACTCATAGTTTAAGATGATCATATTAAGAGGAAGAAAATTAGATTTATTCCCTTTTTTTTCTACAGAGGACCAAGTAATCTCGAATGGGTTCTTGAACGCCAAGCAGACTTGCTTCAGGTTCTTCGACACAGGAATTCAGTCTTGACACAGCAGATTTACCTGCTATCTCAACAGATGCAACACTCATAAGTATTATCATAGTTGCTTTGTGATATTCATTGCATATCATGCTTGTGTTTCTTTTGAGTGTTGGCATGATTGATTCTGTAAATATTTCATGTGATTAATTGATGCCAAAGTATATGAGTAGTTTTTACTTAGTTTTGTTATCAGATTTTGCTTGATTATTGACAGATTTAACCTCTCTGGATTTGTGTACATGTTTCTTTTGATATCTGCTGGATTATAGGTATGCTTAACTATTAAGCTACAAACAGTGGTTCCTAAATTTTTAGAACCTTCTTGGAGAACTTGAATTTGTTTGGACAGGGGTTGTGTAGAGAATGTTAATGTAGCACTCTTGGTAGTGTAAATGTTTTTTTGTAATGATAAAATGAAAGTAACACTAAACATGAGAAATAAGGATGGTTAATGATGTATGATGGCTCTGATATCAGTTTTTAATTAGTTTCATTGATATATGTAGAAAAAGATGGAGATTCAAGAAATTCACATATTTTGCCATTCTATGAATGTTATGTTTGCTGTATAATCAGAAAAGTATTTAAAAGGTGTGTTATACAAGAAAACAAAGGATTTCCTATCCTCTCTTTTTATTAGATTATATCTATTATTGTGGGATGCATCCAATGCATACTACCTAACACATTGTTCATATCTATCCTCAACCTATATTCACTGTAAATAGTGTCTTTCACAGTAGTAGTGTACATCAAATTGGTTCTCTTTGTAGTCAGAGTTCATTTATCAGATGATGCAAGTTTCAATAGATACTTTCACAAAGAAATCCTCCCAACAAAGGAGATTTTAAACAGTCATTCCTTTTTCATTATCAAGTAATATATTCCTCACCAGTTGCATAATTTTAGACTAAGGCTGAATTTATTTTAATTTTTTTTTTTTTTTTATGTTGAAAAAAAAAAAAAAAAATTAACTCTGATGTAGCTTTGATGTAACTCTGGTGTAGCTTTGATGACTATATAAAACACACCCTGATCATATTTTTAAGTAAGCTACCTCAGTGTCTTCAGGCTCAAGGCTTCATGTACAGGTATCCCCCTACCAAACAGGATAGGTTATGTTTTTGAAAATTTGACTATTAAGTGAAATTCTCAGAAGCAAAACCTATTTTACTAGAAACTCATTATGTAATTGGGGATGCATTCCTGCAAAGAAAAAAAAATGTCCGAAAGGCATGTTGAAAACAACTGTAAGAATGCAGAAAACCTTTTTCAAACATGTTATAATTTTGTTAATGCTCCAATAGAATATTAATGTAATACTTGAGATAGACCATAGAAATAAAAGTAATGATAATATTTTTGACACCACAGACTGTGGCTATTGCTGCTCAAGGTGGTTTTGAGGAGATATGTCATAGAGTTATTGGGAGAGAGTCATCTTTTTGTTTTGTATACACTGTAAATAGACCTAAATTGGTTAATGCAGTGGGCATTTAGGTTGTGTGTGTGAGTACAGTTTATAGCTATACATACCTAATCCACCCTGTTAAATTGGGAATGGAGTACAGTACAGTGATTATGATACTGTAATTTGTAAGCTAATTGGTCTTTTATTATTATTCCTCTTTATTAGTCATTAAACAAGGTTTGAAGATTTTTTACTTTTTATATAGACTGCCAAAAATTGAAAATTTCATAATAACTAGTTTAAGCCATTTGATAAATGAAAAAGTTCCTTAATAAAAAAAGTTTTGTTGTAGTGATATTTTAGTATATTGAAAGCCATTAAGTGGGGGATATCAGTAGAGAAATTGCCTGTATGGGCTCTTGCCTTTGTGGCTTGCTTCCAGTTGGATACCACACCTTTGGTAGAGTATCACAAATTATTGATATTCATATTTTCTTTGAAATGTGCTGAATACAGCTTGTGGCAATGCAAGTATTACTTCGATATTACCAGCTGTTTCTGTGCTTGTCAGAAAGTTTTGCTTATTACAATACATTATGCCACTGATCAGTAATATCTTTGTTCCAGCAGTACCCTTTATGTGATTCACCAACATTTGATCATTTTGTACTACCACAGTGATGCCTGAGTATGGTGTCTAGAATTGCAGTAATAACTTCAAAACTGTTTTAATTTTATAATCTTATTTTCTTTATATGTGTTTTTCTTATTTCTTATTGTCTATATAGATAACGTAGTTTTATGATTTGTTGTGTATAAGATCATACTGAAGATCATTTTTAAGAGTATTAATCTATGTGAGACTAATAAGACAGATTCCTAAAGAAGATTGCTTAAAGTACTACTAAATTTCAATACTTTAGATATATTCAATTCATAATTTTTATTGCATATCATTGCATAAGATATATTTCTAGGTTTTGTCTTGTGTCGTAATGTGACATTACTTTCTTAGAGGACCTCTTGTGCCACCTGATGTTGTTGCACTTCATGTTTTCTATTATGGATATTTTTCAGTTCTTTTATGAAATGTGTGTTGGAAGACTTTTAGGTTCATTAAGAAATGTGAACTACCTCTTGGAAAGTTTGGAATACTACAGTGATTTGCTAAAATAACCTGTTTATCACATGAGTACAAGTAATACATTTGCATTGAATTTTTATCTTAGTGCCTCAGTAAAATGTAAGTGCAGTTTCCTGTAGTCAGGTAAATAGAATTTTAACAGAAAGTTTTGTAATTGGATTCTGCTTACTTAAGATAGTCTTCCAGGAAAGTATGTGCTTACTGTCTTGCCAGTGTTTGAAAATGGAGAAAATATATATTAAACTGGCCTATTACTTTTCATATAATCACATTAAGGAAATTTCTTAATGAACATTTTGGTTATGCAGAATGAAGTATATATATATATTGAAGTTCGTAAACTCAAAAGTTAGGTTATTTGCAAAAGAAACCTTATTTTAGATTATATTTAAGAATTAAGGAAAATATTGTGTGGCTGTGACTTTCTAACTGAACTTTTTTGGTATTTTCGTGTAATTTGAATTAACTTTTGTGAATCTTCACAAAAGTTTATTGAGCAGTATTGCAGTGGAAGTATGCTTAAGAATGAAAAGAGCGCTATCTAAGAGTTAAATCCCATCATGGTCAATACTCCTTTTCATATGACTCGTTTGGTATGTGCAAGTTTGCTTTGGGATGGCAAATGCCTGTGTTGGACTGAAGAATTGGCTATCCCTGTACACCTTCCCAGAGAAAGAAATTATGTGCAACCCAAACTTCAGATTTCAGAATGATGTCATAGACAGTCATTCTAGGTGTGAATCTAAAAAAATCCCCAGAGAAATGAAAATATTGTACAAATTTTTTACAAATATACATGATCAGGTATTTTCTCAGCAGTCGTATATAATTTTCTCTACTTGATGTTAACTGTGATCTTTAAATTTCTATAGCCTATGATTAGCTATTTAGTGTCTAGTGTATAACATATGAATGTATAGAAAGTAAGGCAATTAACTTTGTAATTCATACCGTTAAGTCTTGGAGTACATACTGTTTTCATATTCCTCCACTTTCTTCCGACTTTTTTGACAAATTGATTAGTTTTTGCTTTTCTGTGCATTCTCTTGTCCTTTCACTGCACCTTGCATTATTTCTCTTTAGAAACAAGCACATGAGTTAGATCATCTTCTGGATATTGAACCATATCCCACTGAAAAGACTGTCTTTGTACTGTATTATATGAAATCCAGTCACTTAGTTGCAGGTGTTGAGTTACAATGAACTTTTAAGTCATTCGTATCAGTAAGTGAGTCAGATTATCAAGTTGCAAGGTTACCCCCATTTCCTCAAAAGTGAAAGCTGTAATAGGTATCAACCTTTAAAATCAGGAAGACAAATATTCTCTTTGAAGCTACTAAATCCAGCACACTGTTTTCATTTAGCTTCAGACTCAAGGCATTTTTGCACTTGATGCATGGGCATTGAGAATGTAAAGTACGATAGTTATGAATAGAAGTGTTAACACTATAGAAGAAGAGAAGGGTAGTTAGTGGGAAGAAGTTTCCCTCCAGTTTCCTATCTTCTCTTAGTGATTCATTTGATTTTTGCCATACCCATGTAGCCACAAAATGCTGTAACCATTTACTTACTGAGTAATTCACAGCAAAATCTTTTATTTTTTTTACACTATTTCCCACTTTTAACACTTTTTCACAATTTATGTTTCATATGATAGTTCTGGACTCCCACTGTAATTTAAAGATATTTAAGACACTAAATGAAAAATGTGATAGTTTGATACTGCTTGTTAACTTGATTTGAATGCAGAATACTTGCTCTTTGTATTGTTTAGCCTGACAAAGTGTGGAGGAATGTAGAATGATGGAAGTTACTGAAGATGAATTTTAAATTTAGTTTCATCTCAGTGCATACTGATTTCTGTGTAGCTTTGCATTTGATAAAATCTCACAGCTCATGCAGTACAAATGCATACTGTCACTGACTAGCATGGCAAATGCACAGGTAATGTATTGTGGCAAGGTCTTTTGATACAGAATTTTATATTGACATAGTACATTACTTAACATATAAAGTTCAAATTAGAAAGTGTTACTTTTGGAAGACCATTGTTATGTTATGATTGTAATTCATCTTGTTGTATTGCCAACATTACAACATGCATTTCATGTAGTATTTTGTATAAAGTATTATCCTGACTGAAGTAATACATTACCATTATAGACCAGCTTTCATAATGTGCTATTATTTTAAAGATACAGCTTTGCTTAGGTATACAAGGTTTTACAAATTATGAGTAAAGTGTTACTTTTGTATAAAATAACACGTTATAATTCCAGTTCATCTTTTATTAATAACAACATTACAACATGCATTTCATGTAATATTTACTTGAAATATTTAGCTTGACTGAATTACTTCTTACCCATCATAAACCAGCTCTTATAACTTACTGTTTTGTTAATGTTGATACTGTTTTGCTTTTTTGTACAAGGTTTTATAATTCAATGTAACTTTTATTAACCAAGATTTTAGTTTGAGACAAATTAATATAAATAAATTAAGTATTACAGTATGCAGTTGGCTTATCTTTTCAATCATTCATTGGGAAATTGTATAAGTCTTAATGTTTTAGAAAACTTTTAGAAAATATTCTTGTGTAAATTTTAAATATTTACATATTCTCATATACAGTTGTCCTATATTTACACTTAAAATTTGTTCTTTAAAATTAAGAATAAATTGGAAAAGCCTAAAACAAAAAAGTTATACTCAAAAGTATGATGTTGTAAAGTAGGGATGCATCTGTATATGGTAACTTCCAGTAAACCCAACCTAATTAAAGTGAATATGAAAGGCATGACAAAATAAATCCATACAGAGCATTGGTAAATTAATTGTTGAATAAACTCTAAAGATACTGTTACTAAATATATCAGTGCAAAACTTTAGATAGGTGCTTACATGAATAGAATACTGTAAGTAAATTAATACTTTATACTCACCAAGAATAGCAGCATGTAGTGCCTGACAGGTGTGAATAAGCATTGGAAAGGGTATGCAGGCAATAGGGCAAGACTGTCTGCCTCTTTTTTTAATATCTAGCTAGTTTCAAATGTGGCCACCGAGGTTTCTTTGCATGTTGAAGGAGTTTGCTGGGTTTTTGATGGCAAAGTTGAAAATTTTTACTTCATGAATGAGTTTAAACATGAAAACTGTGAAGCGTAATTTGAAGTGTCGATACTTTTTCAGAGGCCAAAAGTTAAAAAAGCTTAAAAGGAGGGAGTGTAAATCAAGGAGTAGCTGTACATTATATTCCTTTCTGTAATATATATAGATTTTTTTACTTGTTTATCTATGGCTAGTAAGTCATGTTTTGCTTTTACTGCACAGTACTGAGTAGAATATACTTGCACCACTCTAATCTTATCTTTTATGGTCTTTCTATACATGTATATTCATTCTGATATTACAAATAGAATTACTATTTTCATCTTTATTTTCCTTACAACTCCAGACCATTTCGTCCTTCCCTGCAATGCAATACTTGTCCCTCTTTCCAGAACAAGGTGTTTCCTCAGTATGTCTATCTTCGTTTTTCCATGTAACTGATCCAATCTATCTTTTTCTCATTCTAGTTCACCAATTTCTTTGTAAGGAGATATCCTATCTTTTTTAAGCTAGTTTGCCATTTCCTGTGGAGCAAGATAGTACCAGGAACAGATAAAGAACAGCCTCATTTGCTCACAGCTTCTCACAAGCTGTCATGTATGATTAACTGAAACCAGAGTCCTCTATCCACAGCCAAGCCTCACAGACCTGTACTTGATTTCCTCTGACCCATTTCATATGCCTCAGTTCAGCCCCTGTCACCTTATTGCCCCTTACATGTCACATTGCTCCAAGTGTGTGTGTGTGTGTGTGTGTGTGTGTGTGTGTGTGTGTGTGCGTGCATGCGTGTGTGCATGCATGTGTGTGTATGTATGTGTGTGTGTGTTGCGTGCGTGTGTGTGTGCATGCATGTGTGTGTGTATGTATGTGTGTGTGTGTGTGTGTGTGTGTGTGTGTGTGTTTTAAGGCTCCAGTCACAAACAAAAGTCCACATCAAGGCCAGGCCCTGATTGATATATAGAGAGAATTGAGAAAGGGGGAAAAACAGATTGGGAAAGTATTTACAAATTTTTGAGAAAGTGAAAAACATGT
>JAYMFT010263633.1:0-10733 GCA_038088735.1 Panulirus argus
CATATACATATGTATACGTACATACATATACATATTCATACTTGCTCGACTTCATCCATTCCCAAAGGCACCCCGACCCATAGAAAACAGCATCACCATCCCCCAGCGTCAGCAAGTTAGTGCCAGGAAACTGATGAAGAAAGGCCACATCTGTTCACATCAAACATGAACTGTCATGAGTAATGCACTGAAACCACAGTTCCCAGTCCACATCCAGGCCCCACAGACCTTTCCATGGTTTAATCCTGATGTTTCACATGCCCTGGTTCATATATATATATATATATATATATATATATAAAATCAATGAGATGGCCTCGATTAGAGCTTTAGTTACCTGTGGCATCTCAGATAACAGAAAGAAATCTGTGTCCTGTCATCTGTGAGAAACACAGCAACTAGTGGATGTGTTTACTTATACTCAGGTTTCTGCTCAAGCGATAAGCATTTCCATGATACTGGGTTAATTTATTGATATATTAAAATTTTTTCTCACTCTTGATTGTCGTTTCCCATGTTTGCAAGGTATTGCCAAGAACAGAAAAAGAAAGGCCACATTTGTTTACATCCATTCTCTAGCTGAAACCACAGCTCCCAATCCACAAGCAGTCCCACACACCTTTCCATGGTTCCCCCTGGCCATTTAACATGCCCTGGTTCAGTCCACTGACAGCAAATTCACCCCTGTAAGCTACATTGTTTAAATTCACTCTATCCTGTACAGCCTTTTACCCTCCTGCATGTTCATGCCCCGATCACTGAAAATCATTTCACTGCATCCTTCTGTCTCTAGTCTGGTCTCCCCTTCTCATTGTTCCCTCTAATTCTGACACATATATCCTCTTTGTCAACCTCTCCTCATTCATTCTTTTCATATGTCCAAACCCTTTCAGTACACCCTCTTCAGTTCTCTCAAACAGTCTCTATTTATTACCACATCTACCTCTTACCCTTTTATTACTTACCTGATCAAACCACATCACATCACAAATTGTCCTTAAACATTTCATTTCCAACACATCCACTCTCCTATGCAAATCCTCATCTATAGTCCTAGCCTTGCATCCATATAACATTGTTGGAACTACTATATCATCAAATGTAACCATTTTTGCCTTCCAGATTAAGACCTCTCATTCTAGACATCCTTCAATGCTCCCAGAATCTTCGCCCCCTCCCCCATCCTATGAATCATTTCCGTTTCCATATTTCCATTCACTGCCATGTCCACTCCCAGATATTTAAAACACTTCACTTCCTCCACTTTCTATCTATGCAAACTCACACCCCATCTAACCTGTCCCTCTACCTTGATAAATCCTAATAACCTCGCTTTTATTTATACTTCCTCTTTTCACACACTCTTCCAAACTGTCACGAACTTCTGCAATTTCTCACTTGAATCTGCCACTGGTGCTGTATCATCAGCAAACAACAACTGAAACACTTCACAGGTCTCCTTATCCCCCAACAGACTGCATACTTGCTCCTCTCACAACCCCATCCATAAATGAATTAAATAACCATGGTGAAATCACACACCACTGCTAGAGATCAACCTTCACTTGGAACCATTTACTCTCTACTCTTCCTACTCGTATACATGCCTTATACTTTTGATAAAAACTTCTCACTGCTTCTAGCAGCTTTCCTCCAACACCACAGATTCTTAAAACCTTCCTCAAAACACCTCTATCAACCCTATCTCATGCTTTCTCCATATCCATAAATGCCATATACAAATCCCAGTTTCTCTAAATATTTCTCACACAGATTCTTTAAACCAAACATCTGTTATACTTTACACACATATTCAGAATTATAGTATATCTGATCTGATATACTAATATAGGATGAGCATCCCTAGTCCGAAATGCTCCAACTCTGAAACTTTTTGAACTATGACTTGACATTACAAGTGGAAAATTCCACACCTAAACACATTACTTTCCCTTTATATTAATGGTATTTCATATTTCTTTTTTACTGTTCAATACTTGTGTGAATAAGTGTAAGAATATTATTGCTTATCAGTAGCATATAAATTCAGAGTCAGGAATGAAGATGATGCCAAACAACCACAGATTGTCCACATGGGCAGCTGAGGCTGTGACACCTTATATTTCTGATGGTAGTGTTACACAAACTTTGTTTCATGCTATAAGGTGTATATGAAACATAAATGGATTTTGTGCTTAGGCTTGGGTCTCATCTCCAAGATATCTCATTATGTATCTATCATCCGTCATGACAATTGTGGAAAACAGGATGGTATGGAAACAAATGGGTTAGAGCTGAGACATAACTCAACATTTCAACCGCTGAATGGTTGAAATGTTGAGGTATGTCCCAGCTCTAACCCGTTTGTTTCCATACCGTCCTGTTACCTCATTATTTATATGCAAACATTCCAAAATAAAAAAAAAAAATCCAAAATCTGAAACATTTCTGGTCCCACCCATTTTGGATAAGGGATACTCAACCTGTATATGCCAGAGGTTTGGTAATTAGGTGGTGGTCATAATTTTTCCCTTTTTTTTCTGCTCAGCATTTGTGTGTGTGATGCTTAAGCTTGATTTGAAGGCAAGTTACAGATATTTTATTATCATATGATATTCATAATCATGTCCTACATACTCTTATATTTACATGCATAGACAGATGAGAAGTTTAAAGGGCTGCCTTCTAAAAGGTAAGCAGCACATGCTGAAAAATTGATTGGGAATACTTGGTTTACAAAGATGGGCATACATAAGTATACATGAGTAGGAAAGATGGTCACTGGGCATTACTGGATTACATACTAATTTATAAAACGTGCAAAAAAAAAAAAAAAAAAAAAAAAAAAAAAAAAAAAAAAAAAAAAAATTAAAAAAAAAAAAAAAAAAAAAAAAAAAAAAAAAAAAAAAAAAAAAAAAAAAAAATCTGGATGTAAATGTGCAGAGAAAGAAAGCTGGTGGGATGTATGATCATTACCTTGTGGAGGTTGGGGTGAATATTTGTAGAGGTTTTCAGAAAAGAGGAAACATTATGGGGAAGAAGAGAGTTGGGAGAGTAAGCGAGCTTGGAAAAGAGATTTGCATGAAGAAATACTAAGAGGAAAGAGAGATATATGGGCAGTATTTAAAGGGAAGGAGTGCAAATGACTGGGAGATATATATGAGAAAGTGGCAGGAGGTCAAGAGGAAGATGAAGGGGTTGGAGAAGATGACAAATGTGAGTTGGGGTGGACAATTATCAGTAAATTATAAGGATATTAGATGTTTTGGAAGGAGGTTAAGTGTGTGTGAAAAACAAGAGAACAAATGAGAAAATTGGTGGAGGGGGGAAAATGGGAAAGTGGTAACAGGTAATGATGAGGTGAGTAGGAAATAGAGTGAGTATTCTGAAGGACTCCTGAATGTGTTTGATGATTGGGTGGCAGATGTTGGGTGTTTAGGTCAGGGTGGTATGTGAAGTGAGAGAGTCATGGAGAGTAGTTTGGTGAAGAGAGAAGAGGTGGTGAAAGCATTCTGTAAGATGAAAAGTGGCAAGGCATCTGGAATGGATGGTTCTTCCATTAGCCATCCATTAGCCTGATTAGCTGATCTTTAACAGACAAACTATTCTAATGAATATTTGGAAATAATTGGATTTTTACCTGCTCTGTCCATCACACTTTTTTCAAAGCTTCTTTGTCCCTCCCCTCACATCCTGCTATACTTGTTCTTTGATCTTTTACACCTTGTAAAAGCAGGCTGGCTGGAGTGTCACTATTCCTTCACCAATGCAAATCTTGAAGCATTCTTCCCTCTTTCTTAACATTCCTTCCATTTTCGAAGCTTGGAATACCCACATCCCTGCTCCTTCATAGTAAATTTCAAAGAACCTTTCACTACAATGCCTTGGTTCCTGATTACCGAACTCCATTTCCCAATCCATGTTAAAACAGAAACTCTTGAGGCCAGTATACTTTCCACAATTAGTACATCTCATTTGGTCTTGTCTTACCTTTGCTCTTTTAACTATCTCATTACAACAGAAAAATCTGCATGTTTTTTAACAGCTTTTCCTAACTGATGTATCATATACAATAATCTCAACCATGCTAGTAAATGTGAAGAAAAGGTCTGGTAATTTTAGTGAATCAGTCCCTTTCATCCTGGTGTGCTCCCTAACATGTTGGTAATTGAAATTTTCCTGTACAATCTAAAACTTGCATCTCCATGACTCCCTATCACCATGAGAATCTAATTTCCCCCATTCTATTTCTTTACAATTGAAATCCACATTATCAGTACTTACCATTTCTAAAAAGTAGGTGTTTTACTGCTGCCTTTACCATCCTAATTGCTCCTTCCTTGTATATTTGTTATGGATCATTGCAATTCTTTGAAGGGTTTACAGAATAATACTACCAGGCATTTCTTTCCTATTGTTTCTCTTCCCATTAAGTGCTGTCTAAATGGGCCATCATCCACTATTCCCTGACACTTATGGTTACCTTAATTAAGAGGGCCAAATCTCCCCTGCCTTTGCCTTCTCTTTCCCTCTTTACTATCATGTACCCCTCTGGGCAGAAAAGGTTAGATTTTATCTTTTCATTAAACTTTGTTTCCATAACCCCAACAATATCAAGTGTATTTTCCCTAAAACGATCCCTAAATATCTTTCCTTTACCATATACCACAAGTCCATCAGCATTTGTATACATTACTTCTCCTGACATTTCCATCACCTCACATTCCTAGTCTATGTGAGGTGCTGACAGGTGCTCTGTTGACTTGCCTCATTTGGTTTCTCCCGTTTCTTTTTTCATGCCTGTATTCTTTATTTTTCTTCCTCTTTTCCATGGCCTATCATATTTGATGAAAACCCCACTGAAGTCTGCCTTGTTTTTATATTTCTTTCACTCCCTAATTATCCTCCTGGCAATATAACTCCAATGCAAATATAACCATAAACTGGACATCCCCTTATAGCTTGATTATAACCACCAATTCTTCTTTTTTCCTCTATCAATGAAATTGCATTTTGCAATTACACAGACTCCAGTAATCTTTTAATGGGTATTTCTTCTTTCTTTCCCCTTTCCACTTTATAAAGTGTATGACCTTCATCCAACCCAAAAATGATTAGAAGTTTCCATCTGTCAACCTCCTAGTTTATCACCCTCTCTAATTTTAATGCCCTCCATTTTATGGATAAGTCCAATGATTTTTATTAATCAGCCTCTATATTTCTTGCTATCTCTATAATCTCCACTTTTGCTAATAAGCACTACTCCTGTATGCTCTATACTTTTAAAAATTTTTCAATCATTGGATCATCAATTTTCCTGGATGCTCTGTATACAGCTTCATACAATCTCACGAGCTTCTCTGTTACAATGTTTCCAAGTCCCTTTCCTACAGCACCATTCATCATGTTCAGAATCCACAGAGAACCCTCAGACTCTGTTCCTTCTCCCTCTATTAGCCCACTATTTTCAAAAGTTTCTGTGGCTTGTGTTCAGGCAATTTAACCTGTTTAACATACTCTAAAGACATCGAGAACAGCCCGTCAACCTTTCCTGCTCCCTTACCATTCTACCTTCTTTCTTTTGGTTATGTACCAAATGATTTCCCTCATCTAATGTGAATCTGTGTTTACATTTTCTTATTCAACATCTTTATCCCTTGAGTTCCTCTCACACCTCATGACATCCTTCATGATCCTTGAATTGATTCTTTGGTTTTTCTAACTCTTACTTCTCATAACATTTCCAAACATTTGTTCTTACGTTTGTTCCATCATCTTTCCCCCTTTGACTTTTCCTAGTGTGTGCGTGTTAAACTACCTATTTGTAATGTATAGAGAGGAAATTTTATACTCATGGGGCCCCATCTTCTAAACATTCCCCACTATCACACTTCTTAAATTTATGTATGCTGTCTGCATTAACCATGTCCTCAGTCATTCTGTTTTATTTATCCATCATTTTTATACTACAAAAGTATTTCTTTGCATCTTTTTGAACAAGATTATTCCTTAACTTCATGTTATGCTCTCTGGTTGCTCTATCTTTACATCTCTCAAAGAATTGTTCACTGTCCACATCAATCTGTTTTAAAGTTTTAGGTTGTTATCAGGTCACCCCTCATTCATCTCTCTTCCAAGGCGAGAAAAATTTAAGCTTTAGCCTTACCCTGTAACTTGGTTCTTAATTTTAGTTCCATCTTCATTGCCCTCCTCTGAAGCTTCTCTATCAGCTCTATGTCCCTCTTTAAGAGAACTGATTAAACTTGAAAGCAACATTCTAATTTTGGCCTTATGTAGGATATGAGCATAGTACTAAATATTTCCTTATCCATATACCTGAAAGCTATTGTGGTAATTACCTGAAGACAGTGGCAGTGGCAGTATCGTAACCAATGAGGTTAGGAGGTGCTGCTACCGTGGTAGGCTTAGAATTGGGAAACGTTTCAAATTTCAGTACCTCAAGGGGATACTCTAGTCTTTTAGAGTAACCAAGTATCACGCTGCCTTCTCATGCTACCCTCATTATTATACCCTTTGGGGTGGAACTAAAGGGGGAGGTGTTGCCCAACTCCATCAGGGCAATAACAGTGGTAGTTTTCCTTTTAAATATAGACAACACTTGAGGTGTACTGGGTGTTTAATTTTTCAGACAATTTGAAAGCCTCGCTGCCTCTAGGGAGCACTGTGCTGGGGTTGCCTTCTACCAGTGGCCTGTTAAGGTTGAGGCACAAATGGCTAAGAAGTGGCATTGGAGTCTACCAGTTATGCCAGGGAATAAATGAGATGAGCAACTGAGGGTCATGACGCTGAATGTAAATGAGATAACTAGTGAGAGTAAAAGAAAGGAGCTTGTGGAATTTAAAAGTTATAGCTTGGATGTCTGGGGACTGAGGAAACCCATATCCTTGGGCAGGGTGTATGGAATGAAAACAAAAATGAATGCATGTAACGGGAATGAATGAAAATTATCAGGGAAGAGGGAAAGAAGGATGCACAATGCTGCTATCACCGAGAGTATGGGAGGGTGTTACTGAGCATGGACGGAATGGATCAAGAATAGTGTGGATGAAAGGAAAGATTTGAATTGTGAAGTATGCACGGGTATGTGTGTATGCGTCTGTGCATATAAAGATGCCATGAGGTATGGATGAAATGAAGCATTTCTGAAGTTTGAAAGACTATATAAATATTTTTGAGAATGAGAGAAACGCGGCTGTAATGGATGATATGAATGCGAAAGTGGGATATGAAGAAATTGGAAAGATAGTTGGTAAGTGGGGAGTGACTGGAATAAATGAGAATGGAAGTTATCTTTTGGATGTCTGTGGTGAGAGGGTATTATTCCTTGCAAACACCTTTTTGCAGCACAAGATGATCCACAGGCATACATGAATGAAAAATAGTTGACTATGTGCCAGTGGATGAAAGAATGAGAATGGCCATGCAAGATGCTAGAGTTGTGAGAGGATTCTTTGGCAACTCTGTCCATTTTGCAGTTCTTGTGGGGATGGGGATCAGGGAGAAGTGGAGGAATGGTGTAAGGAAGAATGGAGAGGTAAAAGTGTTAGCAAGCGAGAAGATGAATCTGAGAAAATGCAAAGAGGAGTATGAAAGGAGGCTGACCAAAAGTTTAGATAGAAGTGCAGTGAATACAGTCATGAGTGAAGAAGTGCAGTGAATACAGTCATGTGTGAATGAGTTGTTTAAAATGTTTAGAGAAATACTATTAAAGGTTGCACAATTAAAAGTTGGATGCAAAGTCATGAGATATAGGAATAAAAAGGGCAATGCATGGTGGACAGAAATGATTAAAAATGCTGTGCATATGAAGAAAAAGGCATTTGATACTTTGCTTGAAAGGAATGTACCAGTGGAAATTCAGCAAAGGAGGAGGGAAGAATATAAGATGTGCAAGTGGAATGTTAAGAAGCTACTTATGAAAAACAAAGAAAGAATAGATAAAGATTTTGGAAGAAAGTTGAGTGGAAAGAATTGGGATAACAAGAATTGTACTGGAAGGAGGTGAAAATGTTAATCTGAGAAGTAAAGAAGGGAGGGGGAGTTGCTTAATCAAAAGAAGGTGAAAGGCAGATGGAAAGAGTATTTTGAAGAACTGATGAGTGTGGGAGAAGGTGAGGCAGAAATGTTACGTGTATGGCTATGGAGGATGGAAGGAATATGATAAAAGTGCAAAGGGCCTACAACAAGAAGGGAGGCAAAAGGGATAATAATGACAATGAAGGGAGGAAAGGCATCTGGAGTGGATGGGATTACAGCTGAAATATGGAGGAGAAAATGTGATAGAGTGGATGCATCTATGTAATTTAGCATGGAAACAGAAGGTTGTGCCTGAGGATTGGGTGAAGGCTATTATTGTTCCTCTGTTCAATAGAAAAGGTGCTAATGATGTATGTAGCAACTATAAGAGAATAAGTCTATTAAGTATACCAGGAAAAGTGTATGCAAGAATGTTGACTGATGAAGTGATGGAAGTTACTGAATGCAGAATAAGTGAGGAGCAAGGGGGTTTAGGAAAGATATGGAATGTATGGATCAGATATTTCTGGTAAAGATGACCATGGAAAAGTATTTAGTGAATGGTAAGAAGTTGTATGCAGGTTTTGTGGATCTGGAGAAAGCGTACAACAGCGTCAAGTGGAATGCATAATGGGATATGTTAAGGATACTTAGGGTAGAGGGACAACTGCTGGATGGTGTGAAAGCCTTCCATAGAAGAGCAAATGCACATGTAAGAGTGGATGCATATGTAAGAGTGGATGGAGAGTTGAGTGGAAGTTTCGGTATACATGTGGGTGTAAGGCTGTGCTGTGTGATGTCACTGTGGCTTTTTAATATGTTTATTGATGGAGTGATGAGAGAGATGAAAGCAAAACTAGGGAGAGGGGGTGCTGAGATGGAGTGTGGTGGTGAGGTATGGTGGTAAGTGGCAAGCCTGTTTGTGGATGATACTGTGTTGTTTGCTGAGAGTGAAGAGGAGTTGCAGAAGATTGTAAGTGTGCTTTATGATGTGTGTAAGCATAGGCAACTGAAGGTAAATGCAAGGAAAAGTAAAGTAATGGTGTTTGAAAGGAAATATAGTGAAAGTATAGATTCTGCAAAACCATATAGAGTGAAAGAAGAAAGTGTACTAAACTTTATTTTTGATACGAGGGGAGAAAGACTGGAAGAGGTGAGAAAATTTAAGTATTTAAGAGCTGTCTTGGGTAAGTTTGGTGATATGGAAGTAGAGATAAGGAAAAGAGTAGTACAGGGTAGAGGAGTCACTGAGTCCCTCAATAGAATAATGAAGGGTAGAGGTATAAGTATGGATGTAGAGAGAGAATTAAGACACAGCACAGTCCTCCCAACTCTGACCTATGCAGCTGAAACATAGACATGGAATGATTCACAGAGGTCAAGAATCCAGGTTGTGGAAATGAGCTATCTGAAGGGAGCATATAGTATGAGTTGATGGAATGAAGAAAAAAAAGAAAGAGTGTATGGGAGATATGGTATGGCAGGGAACGCAAAGGAATTGAATTGTGGAGTGGTAGAGTGGATGAAACGTAATACTTTGAGGTGGCATGGGCATGTGGAAAGAATGTAAGACTGGGAGTTCATAAGGAGAATGTATGACAGTATAATTAAGGGGGTTGGTGCGAGGGGAAAACCACCTGTAACATGGGGAAATAGACAGGAAGAATACATGAGGGAGAGAAATGGTGGGAGAAAGCGTAGAATAGTGTATGCGAGGGAGGCATGTGAGGACAGGGATAAGTGGAGACTTTTGCTGTGGCCATCCCCTTGATGGGAGTTCCCGGAGGGAATGGACATCAGGGGTATAGATATATAGATACACAGATAGATAGACAGACAGATAGACAGACAATTTGTCTCTTTTACAATTCTCTTACTGTAGGACTCTGGCTACAGGTTAGGGACAATGTTGACTCCCAATTCCTTTTAGCACACAGAATCAGAAACTTATTTCCTGCTAGACAGTAATCATATCAATGTCTTCCACTTTGTCCCACCCTCATTACTTTCCATGTATCAGAGCAACTTTTGAGTCTGTTTAGTTCCCCTTGTAAGCTGATACAATCCCCCTTACTTTTCACTTTCCTTCCCTCCTGACTTTTACATTATTTGCAAACATATATAGGTAGAACTTGCCTTTAGGCAAGTCATTCACTTATATTAAAAAGAGTAATGGTCCCAAAACAGAACCCTAGGGCACTCCATTGGAGACCTGTACCCATTTGAAGAAAGCTCTTATGATGTGTGTCCTTTACCTGCCATCATTAAGATAATCTATCTATCAAAGGAATTTCCCCCTTATTACTGCCTAATATTCCAGCTTCTTAATCAGCCTCCAATCCATTATTGGATCATATGTTTCCTGGAAGTCAAGATATACACAAACTATACAGCCTTCCCGGGAATTTAGTCTAAAGCAGAGCTCAATCTCTCATAAAAATATATGAGGATCATTACACATGACCTTCTTTCCCACAAATTTTCTTGCTTCTCATTTAGGTGATTTTTTCTTGGTAGATTGTTATCTATTTTTTCTATGTATGCTGAGACGGCACTGGCAGCTGAGACCCTAACCAAGACCAGGCAGGGAGTACTCATCCTCCTCAAAGGCTCAGATTGGGGTGTCTGAACGTGTGTGGATGTAACCAAGATGAGAAGAAAGGAGAGATAGGTAGTATGTTTGAGGAAAGAAACCT
>JAYMFT010263644.1:0-10733 GCA_038088735.1 Panulirus argus
CAAGAGACATGTTTTTCACTTTCTTAAAAATTTGTAAATACTTTCCCTGTCTGTTTTTCCCCCTTTCTTAATTCTCTATATATTTCAATTAGGGCCCTGCCTTGATGTGGACTTTTGTCCGTGACTAGAGCCTTCAACATAAAAAAAAGTTACTTATACAGATAAACTGGGTCTTTCTTTATGACTTAGGCACCCAAATGATCATCCCTAATCACGTGAATACAGCTGATTATTCTTACAGTTATTCGTCATCGTATTTATCATGGACGCTGATCATCTCTAGGATCAGACTAGTCCCATACACCCTGACAGTCAAAGTGGGCGATGGACAAAATGAGGCCTCTTGATTCTCTTGTCAACAGAAGACTGATGACAAAACTGGACGTCCAGGGCTGAGTGAGATGAGAGCCACTCTAAACTACCGACACACCTAACAGCGATCTCACTGTAAAGGGACATCGAACACTCTTCAGGGGAGCTGATTTCTCAGTTCTTCTGAGCTCAGTGCTGAGACCATCATCACTTCTGGTCCACGTAGACGATTTGCCAAACGAGTTGGACTCACACCTGGATATGTTTATCCATGATACAAAAATTATGAATGAAGTGTCATCCTAAAAGGACTAAGCAGGAGTGAAACGGACCTAATCAAGATGTAGGAAAGGTCGGACAAATGGCAGATGAAATTTAAGCCTGGAAAACGTAAATACATTAACGGTCTAAGTAGACCAGACAGTGAGTATCTTACCGACGGAGGAAGTGAAACACAAAAGTGTCGTGCTCTCAGTAGCTCTAGGATTTGACATCACGCAAAACTTGCCACGAGATATCACATGTAAGAAGCATCGTGAGGGACGCACACTATATCTTGATCAGTCAAAATCACCTGCGACTACATGGACAGCAAATTATCTTTTTTTTTTTTTTAAACATATATGCGACATGCATTCGCTTGAAGCTGGAATATGCCGCCAACAGTTTGGTCTCCTCACTCGAAGAGCCATACGGATCTGCTATGGAGGGTCGTAGGGAATGCAAAAAATTTGCTACCAGACCTGAGTGGAATAACCAACAAATAAAGATATGAAACCCTTCTAACGTTCACATCAGAAGACTGAAAAATAAGGCGAGACATGATGATTACAAATCAACTTCCAAGAGGCCATGACAACGTCCATAGAGAACAGTTCCCTGAGATGCTAGGTCCTAGTGAGTTCAGAGCAAGAGGTCGTCACAACTGAAAGTCAGGCAA
This sequence comes from Panulirus argus, assembly GCA_038088735.1. Lineage (NCBI taxonomy): Eukaryota > Metazoa > Arthropoda > Malacostraca > Decapoda > Palinuridae > Panulirus > Panulirus argus. The sequence goes on from JAYMFT010263644.1 coordinate 1,253, forward strand.
GGGGAGGAGTACGGAGGGACGTGAGGCAGCATTTCTTCAGAGTCGTGGACTCGTGTCACAACCTAAGCCAAGAGAAAGTGAAAACGACTAATATGGAAGATTGAAGAGAAGAAAAAGGGTCTGTGTGATGATCAAAAGAAAGAAAAAATGAAAAGAGGGCGACATAGGTGTAAATCCCCCCCTCCCCCCTAGGTGTATACACAAACATTTAATTAGAACAAATCTCCCCAAAACAGATCAAATTAGCTTTCCTCATAATTAGTCTTAAGCGCGCTCATTATTATGTTTAACTATCCTCATACCTGGTTTTCATCCTGGACACCATCATGAGTGGAATCTTGATCACCCTCATAAGTAATCTTCACGCCTCCACAAGTTGTCCGAACTTACCTTATGAGTAATCAAACTCCTCATAAGTCATCTTACCTATCGTCACATCTAAACTTAATTCCCTCATAAGTAATTCTAATCACTATGACAGTCTTTGTCCCTTCGTAAGTAATCTTAATCACCTCACATGTAATCTTCCTCACCCTCATAGGTAAGCATAACCACCTTCATGAATAATCAGTTAACCTCAAAGTAATCTCAACCTCCACAAAAGTAATCTTATCCCTCATAAATAATTTCTACCCCATCATTGGTAGTCTTAATTTCCCTATTATGTAACCCTCATAAATATTCTTAACCAATCTCATGAAAAATTAAGCCTTCTCATAAGTAATCATAGCCCCTTCAGAGGTAGTCTTGATTCCCTTTTAAAGTAATCTGAATCACTCTAACAAGTAATCGTAGCCCCTCATATGTATCCTTTACCAATTCACAGGTAATTCTGTCGACCCTCATACTTTAGCTTCTCTTCCTCATGAATAACCAGGCCTTTCAGAGGCATTCTTCACACAATAAGTAATCTTCACGACATTTATGAATAATCAGTTCTCATGAATAATCATTATCAACAATCCTCACAATTAGTTTTAATCCCTACAAATGTAACCCTTCCCACATATAATATCAATGTCAGTCCCCTCGTAAGTTTCCTAATCCACTCGTAAGTAATCTAAGACCCTGGTAATCCTTTCCAGCGGTATAAGTAATCTTGACGACCGTTACAAGTATTCCTAATCCTCTCATAAGTAATCTTCACCATTCTTTTAGGTAGTGTATCTTAGCATGTTGCGAACTACCCTCATGAGTAATCAGTTATTCATAAGTTGCCCTCATCACCCTCACAATTATTCATTCCACCTACAAGTAATCCTCACCGCTCTTATGAGTCCTCTCTATCTCATGAGGAGTTATTTACTACCCCTCATAAGTAATCCTCACCCCCTTACAAGTCTTCATTACCTCATAGGTAGTCATTCACTACCCCTCATGAGCAATCCTCACCACCCTTTATAATTCCTCATTACCCCTCAAGGAGTCATTCACTTCCTCGCCCCCCTCCCCTCATAAGAAGTTCTCGGCTGCGTTACTAGACCACCACTACCACCACCCACCTTCCCTCCTCACTGCGATACTTCATGAGGGCTTGACCACGGGATCTTAATAACACGGTGGGCCAGCGACCAGCCCAGGCTCAGAATGACTTGGCTGTGCACCCATACTGGGGAGGGAGGAGGGCGCCTGCAAGAATGTCACGACTCTCTCCCTCCCTCCCTCCCTCCCTCCTTCTCTCTCTCTCTCTCTCTCTCTCTTTCTCACGTACAACACACTTCATAATCAGACTTCTGCCGGCCCGATAGCAATCTCTCTCTTTATTTCACCTCGCTCACCTCCTTTGGACGAAAGCCCCTCGATTTTATCTCTCGAAATTTCATCCCCTTACCAGAGCCGTCCCCCGTCACCCCCCTACCCCTAGCCCTCATGAGACGAAGCGCCCTCCCCCCTCCCCCACCCCACACCCAAGGGTCTCGTTCCTCAGCCAATAAACCCCAGCATAAACCCTTCCCAGGAATTAAAACGCGGGCGATAAACCTCGGGAGTGCTCTGGTAGTGGCCACCTTGTGTAAACTTCTCTCGGGCGTGTGAAATCCGGCGTCACGCGGGGACCTGACCCCTGCGGCCGTAAGTCCTGCCCGCGTGACGCAGCCCTGTAATATACGCGGCGGAGCCCATGCTGCCCCAGACCGGACCGTGGGAGGTTGCTGGGGTGGCAGCAGCAGCAGGAGGAGGAGGAGGAGGAGGTTCCTCCTCCTGGTATGATTTGCAGGGAGGGAGGAGACTCTGCAGAGCAAAAGGAAATCTTACGAAGGAGATGGGGAGACCAATGAATGCGGGCAGTGAAGACTACTTGGGGCGTCCGTGGTCAGTCCTTAGAAGGAGGTCCCAAGGAAGACTTCAGGATACCTTGGGAAAGGTGAAGGACACAACTTGGATCAGAGCCGATAAAGGGAGACTGTTGGAAAGGACCTGAGAGACCCAGAGATACGGGGACCTGCCGGTCGAGGATCCGACAGGAGAGATTGCTGGGCAGACCCCTTCAGGAGCCGTAAGGAGAGGCAAGGTACCACCCAGGGATATGTGACCGCTGGACCACGAGCGAACGAGAGCAGCCTGGAACGCCTAGCGAGGAGGGCGAGACCCGGGAGATCGTGACATTCCCCCCAAGAAGAGCCAAACTGGAAGGCGTTCAATCCAGTTGTGGCAAAGTGTAATCCAGGGATTTTATTTCTAAATGCACACACAGAGAAGGAGAGGAAGGTCGAGAAGACGGGAGATGCACTGTCTTTATCTCACGAACCCAACGCATCGCATGCTGGATGGTAAGCCCTACCACGAACAAGTTAGTAGACCAGGACCTCACCAGACTAAGTTCTAGGGGTCAGAAGACAAGCAACCCCCTACAGCAAGCGTGATACGTACGCAAGTCGTTCAGAAAAAGTCACTCTTTTAAGGCTCAGTTACGCTTCAGTTACCTGTTGGTACCTTACCTGATGCGTTAACTGGTTTTGTCCAGTCGACGGAGAGGACGTCATACGTGGGACGCTTGACAGCTTCACATGCTGATGCTGTGGTCGTATATGTAAACATTTCCCTTCGTACTTAAAGTGATCAACTTACCCGAAACATACGACTCACGTCGAAGATTAGCTGAACAACTTAGCTGAAAGCTTACTGTGGGGCATATATAGATTTCTAACAATATGTCGTTACATTTCTTGAAATTACCTTTGTAGAATTCTATAATACTAATCAAATCTGTAAAATTCTGCAACACTAATCATTAATTCTATACAATTTCATAATGCTAATAATTGATTCTATAAAATTCTATAATACTAATAATCAACTCTACATATCCTATGATACTAATTATCAACTCTATACGATTTTGTAATACTAATTATTTACTCTGCACAATTCTGTGATAATAGTCATTTACTCTATATAATTGTATAATACTAATTATGAATTCTACATAGTTGTATAATGCTAATAATTACTTCTATACAATTCTATAACACTATTCAAATCCTCTTTTCTAAAGTTTCACCATATACCAAACTGGAGTCCAAATAAATCCAGCTGCCAACGGAACATTTTCAAAGCATCTCATATCTGGCATTTTCTCTTTTTCCTGAAGACATGATGACTGTGAGGACCAGTATCTTCCATGGCAGCGAATTCCTCCCGGGCAGACAATGGAGAGGTCGAACTCTCCCCTCATCATGGCGGAGTTGGGGTATTCCAGGACCCCCCCCCCCCAGCCGTCACACGCCAGACACACGGTAGTGAACAGACTGGGAATGCTACACCATTACTTATATGACAGTGTGTGTGTGTGTGTGTGTGTGATGTTTGTTGTACGTTTATGTAGTTAGATTTGTATACATTATCAGTGGGGGGAGGGGGGCGCCCAAAAAGTTAGATGTTTCGTAAGAGGGCGAGGCTAAAGTTGTCTGTTTAGAAAGTGGATGTCGCTGAAGTTTAATGTTTTCTAAGTGCGAATGGCAAAAATGCATTTGTTTTAAGTGAGTGTAGCTAAAGTTTGATGTTTTTTGAGTAAGTGTGGTAAAAACTGCCCATTTTGTTGCATGCTGTATTCGAGGGTGTGGCTGGAGTTCCATGCTGTGTATTTAGGTGTGGTTGAACTTATCATCGTTTGTTGGTGTGATTCAAGTGCCTGTAACATGGCTGGCTACTTGTACAGAAAGGCATGTCTGGTGTCAGATCCAATCGATCAGGCTATGGCGGGCTCCAGTTGGCATCCCTTGCCTGGCAGTGTGGTTTGAGCCGAACAATTATGCTAGTAATTAAGTTACATTATGTAAGTGGTTCGTCTGCCTACCTTCGCTGTTCTGGAATGACGTGAGAAGAAGTCGAGCGTCCGCGGGTACTGTTCGAACTAGAATGAAAAAAATATATGTATGAAGCAGAGAACGTTAGCTGTTGAGTCGTAATTAGACTGTAGCGTATTCACCTACAATATAAAAATAAATTTCTTTTTTATTTCTTTCTAGTACAAACATATCAAATTTTGAATATATTTGACGGACTCCGTCTACATGTAGTTACGTCGCAAGTGAAAAAGTCACCTTCGGTAAGATTGTGTTACCGTCACTGGAAGAAACGGAGTACAGTATCCTCGAGGAACTTCTTACTCCGAAGGAGTCTACCATTTCCTTGCAACTGCTTGTAGTACAGTCTTGAAGCTGAGCTTCGATAGCCCTAAAAGTAAACCAAAGCTGACCTTCAATTTGGGTCGTGGCTTTCAAAAGACTGGCTATATGCGACTTGGAATGGCAAGAGGGGAAAACATGAGGGGAAATCTTGACAAGATGATATCAGTAGACAGCAAGCATTCATATAAGTTTAGTTTCTTTCTCCATAACCACAAACTCTCCAAAGTGCACAAGCCCAAATCACAACAGAATGGGTTTATTCAACCTTCACGCCTGCTCTAAAGGAAACCCCTGAATATTCATCAATTTCCATGGAAAGACTTCGTAAAGCTCCTCCAGTAAAATCTACCCCACAAGAGCTGCATGGGTATTTGTACACCACACTTGAACGCAAAGGCATCGGAGGCTGGTAAAGGAACTGGATCTTCAAGTCGGAATACAGGAGAGAGTCCTTCGGTGGACAGAAGATTATCCTAATTTGGGGAACAATAGATGTATGTATGTCCGGCAACCTTCTCGAAATGGGTTGAGGCAACCAATGGGGTGCCGCAGGGTTCTGCTTTGGGGCCGTTATTCTTCTTGGCTGTGTCAATGACTTACCAGAAGGTATGGACTCCCGCCTGAGTATGTTTGAGGATGATTCTTAAGGTCAAAGTTGGTCGGATATATAGTAGATGAAAATCAGCCCAAGGAGATGCGAGGTAATAAAGATGAGGAATAGTAAAAGGTCAAGATACGTAAATATATTATCTAGTAGGAATTAAACTGTAAGTATCTGAGTGTGAGTGGAACTTTGGAGTACCTATCTTGCCCAACTTGTCGCCAAATTGTATGCTGACAAATATCAAAGTAGTCAAAGTGTATGGAAAAGGAAATCTTTCAGCAAGTTGTTCACATTCTTCATAGGGCAAACCTAGGATGTACCTCTCATTTTTGGTCTCCGCTATTACAGGAGTGGGTCCAGAAGAGGGTAATAGAGAAAGGTGAAATACCCTGAATTTTACCACCATTAAAGAGTGGAGAGTAAGGAGGGACCTTATCACAGCCTTTAAGTTTTAGAACCATCTTTGTGGCGAAGCAACAAGATGCGGGAGTGGGACAACCGGAGGCCAGAACTTGAAATCAAAGAAGCAACTTTTAAGAGAGGATGTTGGAAAGAACTTTGGTAATATACTAGTGGTGGATGTAATGAATAAACGAATTTATGAGAGAACAAATGTGGACCGCATACAAGATATTCAAATAGTTGTATGCAGTACAGAAAGCTCAAGAGATGGGGCCCCACGAGCGTAGAACTCCTTCCCCGTACAGCACAAACACCCTACGTAATAACACACATATTCTCCTTACACCCTAAATCTACTCCAACCCATTATGGCCCCGTACTGAATTCATGGGGACCTTATCCTACTTCTGTATTCTGCCCCATGTACTAATACTCGACTGGCCATATGAGTGCTGACCCAACCTGTAATGCATGCCACGCCCCTACAACGAGCCTGGGGTAACGTGGATAAAAGGGTTCACACACACGCACACACACACACCCGGCCTAACAGGACCACGCGCAATATTTGCCACCGCCAGAAGCCATGACTACGCGGTACACTCCCGGTTGGGACGCTGGTCTTCATTTGCTTAATATGGTCGAGTGATGCGGACGATGTGAATGAGTACCAGTTTTTACCGGTGCGACACGGCGCTGGCGGGGCCCAGCTAGCTAGCTGCCTGCCAGCCTCAAAGCACATCGTCCCTCCTGAAACTCACATGTGATAACCCAAGTATTATTCTTCATTCTCTCTCTCTATCTTGGATGTATGGTGAGGACGTTGTTAGAGAAAACGGGATGTAAAAGCCTCTGTTAAAGGAGGGGGAAGGGGGAGGGGGCTAAGGTAAGAGAGCGACCCGCCTAATGTTTTCTTTGAGTATAATAAAGTCCGGTGAGCACTGCCCGCCTCAGACGTGGCTCCCATGTCCCTCGTTTTTTGTGCTGAGGCCAAAGACGTATTGTTCTCTTTTAAGTACTCGTTTAACCCAATAACTTGGGGTTATGCTCTGAATCTTATTTCTGTTTCATGCTGGAGTTTTCCTTTCAGGATTAAGTATGGAGGTGATTTTTTTACGGTTCCAAGTCTCCAGTTTCACGCCAGAGTTAACTTTTAGTTTCATGTTGGAGTTTATTCTTAAGTTTCGAGTTGAAGTTAGTCTTTCGGTTTCAAGCTGGAGATTGTCTTTTGGATTCAAACTGGGGATTGTTTTTCGTTTCAAGTTGGAGTTTATTTTTCATTTTCAAGTTGGAGTTTATCTTTCAGCTTCAAGCTGGAGTTTAATTTTCAGGTTTAAGCTGGGGTTCAATTTGGAAAACACTCATTATGTAGATCATTATGAGTGAGGGTCATTACATTAGACTATGAGTTACGTCATGAGTTACCTGCACGACAACAATCATGAGGGCCGCCTCGACAAGAACCTCATCCTTCCTCATTACCACACTACTGTTCTAGCCCTCGTCATCTCCCTCATAACCTGAATACACAATAAATATATATACTTCACCTCCAGAACCTGGATTTCCGTCTACAACAAACCAAAAAAAGAAGGAGGAGGAGGAGGAGGAGGAGGAGGAGGAGGAGGAGGAGGAGGAGGAGAAGAAAGAGGAGGAGGAGGAGAAAAATGAGGAGGAGGGGGGGGGGGGAGGTCGAGCTTTGAAGGAAGGAAGGAGGAGGAAGAAGAAAGAAGGAGGAGAAGGAGATGAAGATATTCTTTCCCTCCGCCTCCTTCTGCTGCCCCTCCTCCCGGCTTCTTTCATCTCGCCGGCGGAGGAACTGGAGCAGCGGCCCACCCGTGTCAGCGGTCGGGCTCCCACAGGCGCCGGTCGTTAGCGCGGTGAGTTGCCGCTTCCTTCACCGTAAGATGGGGGGGGGGGAGAGAGGAGGAGGAGGAGGAGGAGGAGGAGGAGGAGGAGGAGAGTGGGGGGAAGTGGCCAGCACCACTGAGGCCACCACTGTCTACACCCACACTCCCCCGCCCCCACTGAACCCCCCTTTCCCACCACCAACACCACTACCGCTGTCACCATATCACCACTAGCAATAATGATAATGGTAATGATAATAATGAATAATAATAATAATAATAATAATAATAATAATAATAATAATAATAATAATAGAAATATAAAATTTGCTCGCCGTTTCTTGTGTAGCGAGGAGGTGCCAATGAACAGAACAGTCTCTATTGCTTAAATCCACTCCCTGTATGAAATTAAGGAGGGGTAGGTCTAAAATGCATGCAGGATTAAGCGGGTGGTGGCACATACATTGTACAAAGCATCAGACTCGGGAGGAGGAATATGGCTTTAAGTTTTAGTAGAGGCTGTGCGGACCAGGTATTTGCCTTGTGTGAGACATACTTGGACGAAAAGAGGGATTTGTGATGCGTTTATAGGTCTGCAGAAAGCATAAGATAGGGCCGACAGACATGCCTTATGGAAGGTGTTACAAAACTACGATGTGGGAGGAAAGCTACGAGATGCAGTGGGGAGTTTTCATCGGGAAAGTAAGGCAAGTGTAAAATGTAAGGAGGGTGAGTGCTTCCAAGTGAAGGCGGGTCTACTTCAAGGGTGTGTGACGTCACCGGAGCTTTTCAATGTGTATAGTTGGGGTGCTGAGGGAAGCAGACGCGAGTGTTTTGTGAAAAAGACGGGTCTGCAATATGTTAGGAGTGGGGGTGCCTACGATGCGAGCCAGCTGCTGTTTGCAGCTGACACGGCCCTGGTGACATACTTGGGTGAGAAACTCACCCTAATAGAGTGGACTCTGGTACCTGCGTTTGGTAAAGTGTGTGAGGGGAGGATGATGAGGATCGTTATGAATAAGAGTATGGTAATGAGGTTTAGTAGGGGAGTGAGAAAGGTTGGTTTGAATGGAAAGTACAGGGAGATAGCATGAGATACTTAGAAATGGAAACGGTGTCGGAAAGGACTATGGGAGACAATGTGAACAATAAGTTGGCTGAGGAGTCAAGGGTCCTAAGTGCATTACGTGTGTGGAAAGAGAAGTTCCTGTCTGCGTGGGCAAAGATGCTATATAACAGCATAGTAATCCCAACTGTACTGTAAGGGTGCGAGTATTAGGCCCTAAATGCAAAAGAAGAGAAGGGGACGGATTCAACGGTAAGGAAATGCCTGTGAACAATGTGCGGTGTGAGAAGAGTTGACCATGTAACAACTGAAAGTGCTAGGAAGAAGTATGGTAGTAAAGAGAGTATGATTGACAGACCTGAAGATGGTTTGCTGAAATGGTTTGGACATGTGAACGTAATTAATTAAGAGAGAGTGACTGAGATGATTTACATGTCAAAAGTGGCAGGAGCAATGAGGAAGAGAGAGAAGGAGATGGAAGGATGGAGAGATTCAGGTTTTGGTACTGGGGCCAGAGCATGAGGGAAGGTGCGAGGCGTGCATGGGATATAAAAGAAATGGGGCGATTAGGTATACTACAGTGGGCAGGACCAAGACTTAATAAGCAGTCAAGGAGAAAAGCACAGAATGGTCTTTCGGGCTAAGATATGAACAAGAGATACAGGTTTCGGGGTATTATACAAGACATTAATGGGATGGATGTGATCCAGTGAGGCTGTTCCTCGTCTGTGTCTGGCGGTGCTTCGTTAAATTGTGAAGAGACGATCGATTATGAAAAAATAATACTCTTGTGTGTGTGTGTGTGTGTGTGTGTGTGTGTGTGTGTGTAGCTTTTACCTCCGCAATTCTAATTCGCTTAAGATATATATATATATATATATATATATATATATATATATATATATATATATATATATATATATATATATAT
>JAYMFT010263654.1:0-10732 GCA_038088735.1 Panulirus argus
ATTGAGTTGGAGTTTATGGTTCCCTCCTCCTCGGCTGCGCCATCACCCACGACTCAGCCAGCCTCTCCTTTATAAGGGCTTCCTTTTATAAGGGTTCTGCTCCTGTAAATTTAATAACATGATACTAGGGGGACCTCACCGCCACCCAGTACCATAAGGAGTGGGACCTCAGTGCCCCCGGTACCATGAGCAGTGGGACCTCAAAACCCCCAGTCCCAAGAGGAGTAGGACCTCAACGCCTCCCAGTCCCAAGAGGAGTGGGACCTCAACGCCTCCCAGTCCCAAGAGGAGTGGGACCTCAACGCCCCACAGTACCATGAGCAGTGGGACCTCAACGCCCCAAGTATCGCCAGCACTGGGAACTCACCGCCTCAGTCAGTCACCTGTAATAGCAGGAACTCATCGCCCCCTTGTAACACACGGACCGATCTGACCTCACCATACCCTGCGGTCACTCAACACCAGAGGCACGATACTGGTCACTCCTCGCTCCCATCGCCTCTGTGACATCATCACCTCACACCGTCACTCAAAACGTAACTGAAGCAGACCACCAGTAACCGTGTTACCGACGTCGCAGACCACCAGTATCAATGTTACGTGCGTCACAGACCACCAGTAACAGTCTTACCAACGTCACAGCTTACGAGTAACAGCGCTACCAACGTCACCACCACCACCACCACCACCACCAGCGCAACCAACTCCCCACCAGCGCATCTGGAAACGTTGCAACCAACCACTCCCTCCAACCTGCCCTCCCGCCCGACTCCCGCACTAAACCCATCCAATCAGCCATTAAAGAAGAATTACGTCTTCCAGTAAAAATCAATTGGCAACAAAAATGTCTGGATTCGTGTATTTGCATTTCCAGCGTTGCCAAGCAAGGCGGATTTATTTCGCGATACTGTGGAAGAGGCCAGAACCGGGGGTCCCGGTAGTGTTGTACTGGCCAGCATTTTGGATTTGGCCCCGAATTGGCCAGAGCCGGGGGTCCCGAGAGTGTTATACTGGCCAGTATTTTGGTTTTGGCCCCTAGGTTGTATGTGGCCCATGTTGGGGCCCCTACTATTGTATGACAGGCCAGGGTCTCGACCCCGATGATTCCAGGTGGCCATGGTCCAGGACCCGATGTAAGTGGCCAAGGTCTTGGCCCCGATATCGTATAATGGCCAGGGCGTAGGCCCCGATATCTTAAATTCAATATTACACAAGTGAACAGTATCTTACCCTTGATCTATATGCCCCGATATATGAGCTGCCAGGATTTAGCCCCTCCATAATTTATAAGTCGCTAGTTTCTACGCTCAGATATTATGAAAGTGGCCAGTTTATTTGGGCCCAGATATATTTGATGGCCAGTTGTCTGGGCCCAGTTCCCACTGCAGTGTGTTTACATCCTCAGGTCAGCTCCCCAACTTGAGAGCTCCTCGGTTCACCTTAAATGTTGGTTCGCGGTTCATGAAACCAACCAGGGACGAGGGAGAGCAGCTACGTAGTTTTCTACTTCAGCAACTCAGCACGGGTTAGATGAGTGTCAAGCGAAGTAAAGCCATAATCATTTAAAAAGAAATCGAGCAATCAGGCAATTCTGGCTATTGGGTGCAACATACGGTCTGTATTTACCCGGAAAGCTTCAACTATCATTGAGTTAGCTGGAAAACCTGGAAAGCTTCTTCAAAGGTCCTTGATTCAGTTGGAAAGCTTCTTCAAAGATCCTTGAGTCAGCTGGAAAACCTGGAAAGCTTCAAAGATCCTTGAGTTAGCTGGTAAACCTGGAAAGCTTCAAAGTTCCTGAGTTAACTGGAAAACCTGGAAGGCTTCCGAGGTTGCTGATTTAGCTGGAAAACCTGGAAAGTTTAAAAAATCATTGAGTTAGCTGAAAAACCTGGAAGGCTTCAAAGATCCCTGATTTAGTTGGAAAACCTGGAAGGCTTCAAAGATCCCTGATTTAGCTGGAAAGCCTGGAAAGTTTAAAAAAATCCCTTAGATAGCTGAAAAACCTGGAAGGCTTCAAAGATCCCTGATTTAGCTGGAAAACACGGAGAGTTTCAAAAATCCCTGAGATAGCTGAAAAACCTGGAAGGCTTAAAAGATCCCTGATTTAGCTGGAAAACCTGGAAAGTTTCAAAAATCCCTGAGATAGCTGAAAAACCTGGAAGGTTTCAAAGATCCCTGAGTCAACTGGAAAACCTAGAAAGCTTCAAAGATCCCCGAGTAAGTTAGCCGGAAAACCTAGAGAACAAAGATCCTTGAGTCAGCTGGGAAAATCTTAGTAGTTTCTCTGGTCCCCAAGCTACATCTCGTCAGGCAGCACGCCTAACACTTCCTCGGATTTGCTGCGACCCCAGACTCAGTCTTCTGGCGAGCCGTGGGCAAGCCTTAATGTTTTCTCAAAACAGCAATCAGACTCGACTGTGTCAGTTATCAGGCTTGACAAGCGGTCAAGTCAGCTATCTCCCCACGTCAGCTACTGGACTTGCCAAGGCCGGACGCATCATAAATCCCGCGACATGTCAGCTTGATGGCCGAACGTGTTTCCCATCGTCATGCTAAGTACAATCAAGTTACGATCCACAGGGTCAAGACTTGGGTATTATGCCCTGGATGACTAAGGGGGGGTGGGTGTCAATATGTTAAGCATCACGAATCAATGGAACATATTGCTATGCATTGCAGAGCCATGGGTCAAGCGATCGCTACGGTCATGAATTCGTAAATATTTGGGCTTTATACACTGAAGGTTATGGGACCATTGTCTCTACCATGAGGGAGTGGCGAGCCAACATATCGAGCATTACACACCAATGGGTCACTGAGCTCGAAAGCCGAGCATTATAAGGTGGTGGTCCAGGGGGTCACTGTATGGAGTATTATACCTCTACACTACAATTTCAGTTAAATTTGTTAAATTCCTTTAATTACCACTTGTTCCACGATTCTGTTTCACTATAAGGACCGCAGCGGCTGCCACCATCAAATATTATCACTACTATGACGATACGGCCATTTCTCCAATAGACATCATCACTACCAGCGTTTTACACTATCAGGACCTCTTCCCCTTCTCCCCATATCGTCAAGTGTGGTGGTAGCACCATCCTAGCGTTACTGTAGAAGCCTCATCAAGGCACTACGACTCGAACATCATCACTATCACCACTAAACACCAACACCTTCATCAAATCACCACACAAAGCGACCTCATCACTGAGGCTGAGGACCGGCCGTTCTCGCGTAAGCTCCTCACCACCACCGCATCCACAACCGTCGCAACCACTACCACCACAGACCACTATCACCACCATCGAAACCGACATCACGACCCTCTATCACCAACAGACGAGAACCCCCGAAAACTCCTTCAGCTCCGGCAAGACAAAGGCAGGCCAGCGCCCCAGACATTACCTAACATACATCTTTAATTATTAAGGGAAAAAAAAAAAGAAAGAAAAAAAATAAAACACCGAGGCTGGAGCTGTGTCGTCATCTATCAAGAAATGAAAGCTCATTTACGAGGTCCCGGGACCACAATCATGCCAGCCGTGCCATCCATCACCCCTTAACGTGATCAATGTCCGTTGGTACCTACCCCTCCCTCCCTCCCCGACGCCCAGGTAACCCCCCCCCACGCGACTGATCACTTTCCCCTATGGAAGCTGATCATCTGAAGAGTAATCACTGATAACCTCCTACGCTCCGTGGTTGATCGGCTATTGAGCAATGACTGATCTCCTGTACAGTGAGCGATCGGGCCTCGTATAAGGATGGATCATCCGCCCGTGTGTTACCGACCTATCTGCTGTATACGTGATCAGCATTTGCATACGGGCTGGGGACCCGAATCGTGGTCAAGCGTATGAAAATGTGCGATCATTTTGCTATTCTGAGGACGATGTAGTGGCTTGTCATGAGTGATTGTGAGGGGGACACATTGGCCAGAACACTGGGTTTGACGAGCAGATGCCTGTATACCTTTTTTTTCAATCCCATTTAGGACGATCAAAACAGTTCCTGCTCGTCGGGCTGGATCATTCCAGTGAGCCGACGCTGCCCGAAGACAGCTGGTTGATGCTGTCTAGAAGTGGTGACGCTTAGAGCGCGTGGGCTAGTTCGCTCCCGTAACCAAAAGACCTTTTTTATAGTGTCTCCGATTATATAAACTCTCCTTTACCTAAATTTATGTTGTTTTTAAAGTACGGAACAATCTCTCTCTCTCTTTCACCTCCAGTCCACAGTCGTACATAAGCCTTGACGACGCGTAACGTATATGACTCGTTCTCTGTATTCCCTAGATTGTCCTGCGGTTAGCGCCACACGCTATAAGCCCAGCCTCTTTACCAAGATCTCGTGGTAAGGACTCGTGAGTGAGTACTGTGCGTCCCTCTCTCTCTGTCTCGAAGCCTTTCGAAGCCTTTCATTACTAACGAGTGAGACATCACACTGGAATCTTGTCTATGTCGAGGAGGAAGGCCTCAAGTCATATATATCCTGTCTCCTCCTAAGCCATCCTCTGCTGCTGGTCCTGTAGTGACCAACGTATCCCCAACTACTCTCAAGACGTTACTTACCCCGTCTCAAGTCAGTGTCAGCAGGGCTTCCGGAAAGGTCTCTAGTTGTGACTGGTTGCGTCAGTTCGTGAAAAAAAAAAGTCATTTGCACTCACTATGGTAGCGATCTGCCATGTACTGTGGCTGATGGTCGATGCAACCGACCAGTCGACCAGCCCGACCAAGCCGAGCCGCCGGTCGCCGCGCTAATAATTTTCCCCCCGAGGCACCGTGGCTCTTGCTATAACCCTTTCGACCACCACAACTCGCTGTCATTAACCCTTCTGCCAACCTGCGGTTGCAGCAGATATCGCTCGCGCGCAAGACGACAACACGCCGGTGGAAAGCCGTACAGAAGCCTACCCCTCAGCGCCTTCTGCACCGTCAGCTAACGACGTGAATCGGCCGTGCAGTACCCCTGACAAAAGGCATCCAAGTACCTGTGGGGTTCCACCATATTTTCTCCGTCAGTGCCGGCAACACGAGCCTTTTTAAGACCCCTCCCCCAAGGATGATGGCTCTGGTAGCCACAAATTAGATGCAGAGTTCGTAAGCAAATTTAATTTATCACCGATGCACCTGCTGCTGCGGGAGGGGGTGCGGGGGGAGGATGTTTGTTTGTGTGGGCCGGGTCCATCAGACGGCAAAATGCCAGTCGATACGAGAGGAACGGCGGTGGCCTCTGAGAGCAAACGAGCCCCGTGGCGATGGCGATAATTGGATCATCATCAGGATGTTTATCTTCAGTCTAGCATTACGACAGTAGTTCAGCTTGGCTATGAAAAGTCGAAATACCCACCAGCACTGGCTGTTCCCCGGTTATAGTCAACAGAGGGAGACTGTTGCAGATCTCAGGGAGAGTTCTGAATCCCCCAGGGATAGGGAGAATGCCCAGAGTGGAATCACAGGGACAGCCCTAAACCATCAAGAGCAGCTTGTGATCACTGCGGCCCTTAGGATCAGTCCAGAGCTAATGGGTCCTGCATTGCCCCTCAAAGGCTGTTCTAGACAACCAAGAGCTATGGTTAACTGGGGATAGGGGGAGAAGGGAGAAGCCAGACCAGCACGGCAGTCGAGATGATTACTCCTGGTCATAGAATTGTAGCCTTGAACCGCTAGAGGATGAAGGAAGTCAGTTAAAAGGTCCAGTCCCCGACCACAGATGGCAGTGCGCGACTATAGCAGACCACACCAAGCAGCCCTGGAAGAATGTAGGAAGTGGAGGACGATTATTACGGCCCACAGGGGCGGGCCTGGAACACTTGAGGGGCAACAGAAGGCGACCATTCTGGTACACAACAAGCAGCAGAAGCAGTGGCGGCAGCAGCAGCAGCAGCTCGGTCCATCGTTCACAATTGTTACAGAAGACGCGGTTCCCTCCTGACAACTGGCCCGCGAGGACTCTCTCTCTCCCCCCTGACCCGTCGGAGGCAACACTGTGCTCTGCTGACCCCCCGAGTACGGCTCTCAGTCCCGTACGCAAGTCAACGGACGTCGATCATACCGGCAGCTGTCATCTGCCCCTGTTGCTCCAACAACCCCGCCGCCGCCGTCGGTGCAGCATTTACATATGTAATCACGGAGGAACGGATAATTGCGATATAGCTAAGCGCGGTCGTGCAAATGCAAATGTTGAAAGTGATCACGTTTTTCAGGAGACTACTACTGCCACCACCACCACCACCGCCGCCGCCGCTGCCTGAGTTGCAAGTCAGCATTCGGTGCCTGCTGCCGAGAGGTTAGGTGTCCGGTTCCGGCTGCCTGTGATGCCTCCCCGGTGCCTGCAACAGCAGTGGTGTTATTTACCAGCGAGGGGAGAAAATATGGCAGCCAATGCTGGTGTCATTAAAGGGTCGGCTGTGGCTGGCGGCTGGCAGCGGCATTCGTGGCCTGCAAGCCGATGAAGGAGAGTCTGGTTCACAGCAGCGGCGGCACCTGAGGCTACTGCCGCCGCCGCTGCCGCCGCTGCTGCTGAGCCAACAACACGACACCACCATGCACACACGAGGTCCGGTGACGACATTTTAGGAAAGTGTCGGATACCGAGAAGGTGCGCGTTCTCTGCGCCGGGAGGCGAAGATGCCGCCTGCCTTGGTACCGGCCACGGTCTACATTATTCATCAGGCATCGGCTTCCGCCAAGAGGGCCATCAGGAGCTGGAAGAGAGATGACGATTTCTAACTTCCCCAGCGGGTAATGACCACGACGCGCCTTTATGGAGTAGGTAGATGGCATCCGGGATGCGAAGAGGCACCAAGAACTTAAAAGCCAAATGCACCAGCGAGCACAGGCAGCAGTCGATAGCTTCGTTTTCCGTTGACTTGGTTTCGATGCCGGTGGCCTGAAGGTGGTGTCCGATAAGGGAAACAGAAGACGGTGTTGGGTCGCAGAAGCTAAAAGGGGTCTTGGAGCCTTTGACACGAAGGAGGCATCCGACAGACACCTGCTGACGAGGTGGAGACCTTGAGACCGTGCTGGCAAACCTATGGGTGATGTTCCCATCAGTCGCAGCTCCTGAGTGGTGTGTGTGTGTGTGTTTGTGTACCGTGGCAGGTCGACAAAAAAAAAAGAGAGGTGCTCAAAAATATAAGAGGGACGCCCTCTCTCATACAGAGGCGGGACCCGCTACAACCTCCCTAGATGAGGTGGGATCGTCAGCAATTTGTCGCGTGATGTGGATACGTCAGGAGAGACAGACACACAAGTCAGTAATAATGACAAATGGTCTCCCACCCTCGGCGTCTCCGGCAGCCCGCCCATGGACGTCCTGGCGTGACCCACCGCACCGCTGTCCATCTTACACCTTCTGGGGATGTATCTTTAGTCCTCTCTCTCTCTCTCTCTCTCTCTCTCTCTCTCTCTCTCTCTCTCTCTTAATAGGATCCCTCGCGTCCATTACTATTTGCACTATCCGGAGGACAGACACTCTTGAAGCAGTACCAACCTCAGCTTGTGTTGCGGCCTTTTCGTGGTTGCACGGGTCTTGCAGGCGTTGAATGGAGATGCCGAGGGTTGATAAGGAGCAGCAAAAGAGGAACAGCTGATGATGTGGCCAACGCAACACTATATAACTGTTGCGAAGTCCTCTCATTTGTAACTGATGATTTCGCATGAGCAGAACCATATGTTTATCTGTCTTGCATTTACAAGAACGGTATCGGTACTATGAAGAATATTTCATAAGTACTAAATTATCCCATCGTGTTTATCACATCAGCTCTACAGAAGTGGCACTGATGGTACGATGATCGGTGTGTTCGTGATTTCTATGCTGCGTCAGCGATAAATATCCCCTGTTTTCCAACCCATGACTAGTGACGAAGGGCTCTTGTGACCTCCGTAGGTTCAGTGGCAGAAAGGAGTTTAAGTTTACATTGCATTTCAGTCCAGTTTTCTTTGACAGTGCGAGATATTCTTAATGAAACTTATGAGAGCCGAGCTGTTTAATACAAATATATCAAAAAATGTAAAAGTTCCGACAAAATCACGAAAATTTCAATTCAACATCATTCATATCCATCGTTTCAACCTCCAGGTTAACTCTAAAGCCGCCTTCGTCCAGTCCAACTTCACCTCGAGACTCAAAAGTCTTGCACTGCTCCAGGGAAGGTAAAAAAAAAAAAAAAAAAAAAAAAAAATAAAACTGTTCTTGCATTACGATAAACGGTCACTTTTATTTATACCTTGCTTCTTGTAAGTCGACCCTATGAGGCCACGTCCCGACCTTCAACTTTACTCACGATAGACGACACCCAATTCACAGCCACACCCCAACGATACATGTTAGCTAATTCAACCCCATGAATACAAATGGGAACACCGTCATCATCATCGTCATCTTCCACCACCCCACAAAAAACTATAATAAATCCTTGGAGACTGATTACTTGAGACCGCGTACATCCCGTGTAGGGGACGTGCCACCAGCCTCAGACACTATAATACCTACTTTACATAACGTTCGAGACACAGGCGTAGTTAAGGAGCGCGCGCGCCACCCCAACATCAGAGGTAGACTCCACCAAGGATAAAACATACCACTGCCACCCTGACCATGCAGATCCACACACACACACTCACACACTCACACAACGCGCGCGCGCGCAAAGGATACTTACCTAAGAGGTAGTCCTGTGGTGCCAGGGGATGCGTGGTGCCGTTGCCGTTGAGCTGCGGCCGGGGCACTAGGCTCAGGGGGTTCTGGAGGTTTTGCAGGTTCTGCAGCGACTGGAGGTTCTGGAGTGGCAGGACGGGCGGCTGGCCGGCGTCCCCGTAGGTGCCGTAGGAGGACCGCCGGCCTTCTCTCCGGTTCCCGTCGATGGCGCTCTGCAGCTCCGCCGGGTTGGAAAGCTTCATTTTCTCGCACTCCAGAGGGTACAAGTATTTCATGTACCTGCGGGAGACGTGGTATTAGTCCAACTGTGGCCAGGTGCCTCGACCTGCAGATGTTTATGTAAGATATTGTAATGAGATGATTACATGTATGGAGAACTGGCTGTCGTACGCCAAAGATACTGGTTGGTCGTTCAATCCCTTGAGATCGACGGCCTCCCCTACAGTAAAACGATTCGACCCCATGAATATGACGACTTAACCCTTCAGGAAGGACGACAAATCTCTTATAACGACTTTTATCCATATTTAAGAGGCTGAGTCTTGCTGAAAGGGTTGAGTCCTTGTACTTAAAAGACGTTATGTCGTTGTACTCGAAGAGTTTAAGTCGTCTGCTCACGAAGTTAAGTCGTACTGTTCACGGGGTTGAGTCTTTGTAAAAACTTCGTTAAGAAACGACAAGATACGCCTCCTGGTGAAAAGCAAAAAAGATCTATTTATTGTCTAAGACGCGAAACACTTGACCCGGAGGAGGAGGAAGTTGTGAAAGGACAAGTACAAACAACACATCATGGGGAAAAATGCTGACCAGATCCTTGTCTTAGTACATGTACAGCATTCTGTATGGTTTCCACTCCATAGCCATGAAATCTCGACGTGTCACCACCATGATGTGAGAGTGAGCAGTACTTAGAAGTCTAGGGCTTGTGAAAAGAGAGACCCAAAAGTCGTAGGGAATTATTGAAAAGAACCGCAGATTTCGTGGGTCTGACGGGGGGCTAAAAAGTATTTGGAGTCACTTGATCGCGTCAACCGTGTTCCTCGAGGATGTTATCTTTCAACCCGGTCCGGTATCCCCAACGGATGAGGCTGGGATTCAGCCGGTGTGCGAGCTTGCCCAGGCGAAACGCCTGTTGGTACGGAGGTAAGGCTTTAGGTGAAAGAGTCCCCCCAAGTTATTGATTACATAATTTTAAGCGAATTTCCCGCTACTGGCAGAGAAGGTTAAGTATATCCCAGGACGCTAACTAGTGTTCAGATGGTAACTAATTCGATACGAGATGTAGGAAGAACATAGAGCCGGGAAGTTCCTTCGGCGCTGGGGGTGCAGCCCTTGAGCCCTTGGGCACGACCTGATGGTGTTGGCCTTTGACCTGACCCTTGAGGCACCACGGGAGAGCGGCCAGACCGTCACACCCAAGGGTCGTGTGTCCAGGGGGTTAGAATCGTCGTGGTTACTGAGGGTCTCGGAGCGTCGCTCTTCGAGGGATGTACCGTCGTGCTCAGGGTCATGCATGCCCCAAGTGGTCAAGGGACGAAACGTTGAAGAACAGGGAAGAAAGGGTCGTGGGAGTAGACCTGGGTGCTCCTAAGAGTCCCCCTGTGTCGGTCATGTGTGTGTGTGTGTGTGTGTATGTATATGTGTGTGGGTGTGTGTGTGTGTGTGTGTTTGTGTGTGTGTCTGTGTGTCTGTGTGTGTGTGTGTCTGTGTCTGTGTGTGTGTTTGTGTGCGTACGTTTGTATGTTTGTTCGTATATGTTTGTATGTGCTACGCCTGGAGGGAGTTTTGCACTTATAGGCAGCATCTCTATCTGCCCGATGGCTCATTTGGTTCAAGCGCCGTGCTAATAACGCGGATATTGAGTGTTCTACCCTCTTACGGACCAGTGTAGTTTTTTGTGTGACATATGCATAGTGAGAGTGTATGTCGTCTTAGAATTAAGTCTTATCTTCTGAAGTTGTTAATGAACTATTAGCAGCTTAATATATCTTGAATTTGACGGCTTTAATGACCGTGGTAGTTGATAGGCCTAGACGCCAAAGAACAGACCAAACAACCCATCTCTTTA
>JAYMFT010263665.1:0-10732 GCA_038088735.1 Panulirus argus
CTTCCAAGGTAGGCAAATTTAAAACATCTAACTTTCCCTGTAACTCAGCTTTCTTAACCCATTTACACTGTCTGTCTTTGACAGAGACTTACCTTCATGTGGAACCAATCACCCTCCTCCCTTCCAACTCATATACATCCCTCATTTTCTTGATGAGAACTCTTCTCTGCTTCTAGTACCTTTCTTCCAACACTACATTTTTGTAGCAACTTCCACAAAGCATATCTCTCAGCTCCAACATATGCTTTCTCCAGATCAAATGGAAATGACTTGGATGGGAATAGGGTAGTTAAAGCAAGTGAGCTTGGAGAAAAGACTCGTGTATGGAGATACAAGAAGGGACTGGTGAAAATTGGCAAAAGGAGAGCATGCAGAAAACTAGGGTAATGTGTGAGGAATGGAAGGTATTTAGAGATGCAGTGCTTACATGTGTGGGGCAAGTTTGTGATTACTATTTTTACAGGAGAGTTTTCCACTGGTGTTGCTCCATCCTCTTAACCTTGTATTTATATACCGTGTCTTTACTCGTATGTATGTATGTGTGCATACACACACACACACACACACACACACACACACACACACACACTAGCGTATGCTAGGTACCCGTTCTATTGACAAACCCACGGAGGAGGAAGAACAGCTGGTTGGACTGTGGACCAGCTGTTATGACCAGGATTTAAACCTATTTGGGTTTGATTCCAGGCAGTCTGTGCATGCATGACAATCAGTAACACTAACCACTATACCATGAAAGTCCATTTGGCATATGCAAGGTGCAGGGTGTGGATGTGAGCAAGTGTAGTGAATGGTGGGATGAGAAAGTTGAATTGCTAATTAAAGAGAAAAGAGAAATATATAGGTATTATCTACAGGGAAAGAGTACAAATGATCTGCAGATGTACAAAACGAAGTAACAAGAGATTGAGAGAAAGGTGCAGGTGTTGAAAAGAGGGCAAATGAGAGCTAGGGTGATAGAGTATTTGGTTAACTTGAGAGAGAATAAGGAATTGTTTTAGAAGGAGGTGAATAATGTGAGGAGAACAAGAGTACAAATGGGAGCATTAGTGGGGAGAGCAGATGGGCTTATGGTAACAGGCAAAGAAGAGGTGAAAACGGAATGTAGTTGTATACTGAAGGACTTGAATATGTTAGATGGTACGATGGCAGATGTGGTGTATTTGGGAGGTGGAGGTATGTGGAGTGAGAGTCATGGCAAGTTGCTTAGTGAAAAGAAAAGTGGTGAAAGCCTTGTGTAAGATGAAGTGTGACAAAGTGACTGGAGTAGAAGGGCTTATGGTTGAATTGCTCAAGAAAAGGGATGACATTACTGTTTACTGGTTAGTCAGGATTGTAAATATATGGATGGCTCAAGGTATGGTGCTAGAGGAATGGTGTAATGCTTGTATAGTGCCATTGTGTAAAGGCAAGGGGGAAAAATGTGCAGAGGCACAAGATTGATGTGTATTCCTTCTAAGTAGTGTGGAAAAGCATTGGTTGTGAGGGTGGTGGCATGCACAGAGCATCAGACTGGG
The DNA here is from genome assembly GCA_038088735.1 of Panulirus argus. Taxonomy (NCBI): domain Eukaryota; kingdom Metazoa; phylum Arthropoda; class Malacostraca; order Decapoda; family Palinuridae; genus Panulirus; species Panulirus argus. Next base: position 1,536 of record JAYMFT010263665.1, read on the forward strand.
AACAAATGATTAGTTAGGAGTGGTAGGAGACATTATGTGTGAGAAATACTTAGAGAAAGAGAAAGATTTGTATGTGAATAGCAATAATAATGCTATCATTATAAATGATACTTTTTTCTTTTTTTTCCGGCTTACTTGCTAAACATCCCATCCTGGGACTGGAAACATGGTGATGATGTTATCTGCTTAGTAGAGCTCAAATTAGGATTTATTGCACAGTCATGCTTGGCTCCTGGCTTTTCTACAATGATGGCCAACCTCTTTGCCATGAGATCATACAAAACTGTAAGTGAATAAGGTTGCCTTTTAGCCATATTGCTTAGATCATGTTAAGTACTTGGGTTCATTGTCATGTAAATATAACTTAGTCACATTTAGAATATTTTTCAACATCATGTAATTCAATTTTTATTGAAGATGATATATAATGTAGAAGTTATTGTTCTGCTGATTATAAATGTAGGATATGTGTTAGCTTTGTATTACCGAAAGTTAGTATTGTGTCTGCACAGTGCATTGATCGGAGATGAGATAGATATCATCAAAATCAGTTAGCTTTTTAAGTAGTCATAACACTCTAACATCTATGGCAAGATATTGTAAGGGATATCATAGGAAGTATCATGATTACTTATGGTAAGGTAGTTCTATGTTTTCACTAACTAATGTTTCAAGGATTTGTTGTTTTATATATGATCATCCTTTTCATGAAGAAATGAGAACCACTAAAGGTATATGATGTAACTGCTGGGTAGGATGTTATCATCCAGTGAAGCCAAGTGAGAAGCATGAAAGGCATATATTACATCTATAGGCCAGATGTCTTCTATGAGGCTTATCCATAAGATTGAAAGTGTTTATTTTCCATTGACACTTTTGTGCACAGATTTTTCACCATAGTCCAAAATACTTATTCTGGCACACTGAATGCCATTTACATTCAAATCAATGAAAATTTGCTGAAAATCCATTTATGAGTCTGTAAGCATATTTTCTGGTATGAAGTGTGTTCCAACCTTTCATGAAAATGAGTTGTTAATGCATGAAAGTAGAAATATGCTCATAGATATTTATAGCAGTGATCAACAAACTCACTTTGTAATGGTTGTTTTGGGATAAGATTTTCTAGTTGGGTGTATATAGAATTATTGAGCAATCCTTTGTAAACAAATATGTATGAAAAAAGGAATTAAAGACAAAAAAAATCACAAATTAATAATTACTGTAATCATTTACATGCTACCAGTAGTAATTTCTTATAAGTGCCTGTTTGTACATTACAAGGAGAGAGTTTTACATTCATGGGGCCCTGTCTCTCCTACTTTATGTACCATCGAGAAGACTTTTAAACCTTTTGTAAGTTGGCAGTGCTCACAGTCTCATGCCTTAGACCATTTTAACTATCTACTACCCTTACACTAAACTAGAGTTTCTTTACAGCTTTCTTAACTATCATCCTTCTCAGCTTCCGATCAAGGCCTCTGGTAACTCTAGTATTGTACTCTATGAAGAACTGTTGACTATCACCTTCTAGTCAATTTAGGAACTTAAATGCTGTTACGGATATGTCATAATTGAGCACGAATGGATAAAATGATTTTGGTTTAGCATGAGCACCTAAATTGCTCCCATCCTTTTGTTATAACATGAACCATCATGATACAACTTGAACCTAGCTGGCTGCATGGTGCTAATGCTGCCCATGCCATGCTGACCACTGCATCATATTTGTGCTATCATTCACTGAGTAAGAACGTATTGTTTTCCACTCATATACATCTGCACTTGTGCCCATGTTTACCAGTTACCACTCTGAACTTGCCAAGAGAGTAAGGAAAACCTTTAATTTAGAGGAAAAGGTTAGACTACTGTATGAACTTGAGGATGTATTTGGCACTTCAGCAGTTGCTAGCTATTTTGGGTTAAAGTTAACAGTATCCGCACCATCAAGCTGAAAAATGAATCAATCAGCAAAGCCTTTTTTGAGCCAACTGTGTCAATTAAGACAGTGCATATCAAGCTTCCAATACAACAGGACCCCAGAATGTGCTGAATCAACCAAAATTGGCCAGAATGTACCGGAATAACACAGTGTATACCATCCAAGTTGCCTAAGTTTTTTCAGATGAGCTGGTAGAACAGTGCTTGATATAGAAAAGAAAATATATGCTGCCACTCAAAGAGAAAAATCATTATTTTGCCTTAGTGCTCTCACCATGTTGGTCTCCCAAACACTGATACACATTATGAGTAGCCAAATAATGATATAAAGTTGAAAATAATTTTTTCTTATGAGATGAAAGATCATCATGAAATACTAATAAAACAAGAAACAAGAGAAGTAAGCTTTAACTTAACCAGGGAGAAGTAAAAATACTTATTGTGGTAGAGTACTGGTAAAAGCAGTAAGCACTAAAAACAGAATGGTGTTTACATGTCTCCCCAGACAGTGTTGTCACCTCCTCACTTATACAGTTTTATTGGATTTGCTTTTCTTATTAGGTTAAAGTCCATCTTGTTTCTTACATCTTTTGATGATCACAGCCCATCCTTGTTATTGATACAGTCATAACAAATGAATTGATAAAAGATGTCGACCCAGCCTTTTTGTTCATATTATGAGACATGTAGAGTGATGAATTAATGGTTGAGACATTTATCAGTTATTTTTATTATGATATGGCTGTTGAAAAGCTGAACCAGTACAATATCAGCTAGAAGTCGTTATTAGCAGTGTTTATGAGTAGGACTTGGAAGAGATTTGAGTCCCTGTAATGTAATTTATTCCAGGTTGCTTATGCGCAGTCATTCATGTAAAGAATGATGTACGCCTCATCTCTTCCATGTATTCCTTTTATCATTTATGTTTTTTTGTACCAACTGTATTTACAGTATTAACCAAGTTTCATCAATTGCATCAGTATGTCTTGTTTTAAGAAGATGGTTTTTGTTCTTTTCACTTTTAAGCAATTCATGATTCTTAGCCTGTATATCATTAATTCTATCATAAATGCAAATTCATGCATATTCCCTATGCAGTTATGAAAAAAATACATAAGTGAAGTTTATCAATAAAGCTATCAACCATTGTGTCTTCATCACTCAACAATAGTCATGTTGATTAAAAAGCTGGGCTTTTATTTCCTCCTGATTGAGTTAAGTCCAATAGCACTATTTTCTTGTTTTAATATTCTCTTATGATGTTCCTTCATTTCATAAAAGAGAAACTCTTTTTTTTAACTTTATTAGTTCACTGTTTAAAATGTGTGTTGATGCTTAGGAGACTGATCAGGTGAGAGTATCAAGGCAAATTTATTTTTTCTTTAGTTGCAAATTGTGTTTTTGTTCAAATTGTTCTACCAACTCATTTAAACAAAACTTAGCCAGTTTGGCTGAAATACATTGTGTGATTGTGGTACATTAGACTGATCTTGGCATATTTCAGGGTTTTGTCACACCCCAAGCTGCAGCTGTCTGCAGAGTCTGGGTAAGGTAATGAAATGGTTCAAGAATATGGGCAGATATAGTAGCTGTCTATTGTTTTATGTTTGTAATGTATTGTAGACTATTTTCGTTGTTTAAGTTATGATAAGTGCATTATTTGGCACAGTACTCTCTATTACTTTTTTCCATTGTTTACATAAAGTTTTGAGAACTATTTTGAGTATTTTTGGCTTTTTGTCCCAAAGCCCCAAAAATATGGTAGAGCTTATTTTTTTTTAACATTGGTCTCTCTAGTATGTTGTTAACTTATCAATACACTAAAATTTAAGTACATAAATATTAACATTAAGAAAAGTACCATGACAGAAATATATCAGAAGTGCAGCAGCACACAATTAACATGGTTACAGCTCAGGGAAGCAGTTCATCTTAAATGTACATCTTTTACTTGGTGAATGATACGGTAAATTGTATTTTTATATGTTTAATTTGTACACTTTTCTTCAGAACGTTCTTAACTACTGTGTGAACTAATGGTTATCTATATATTTTTTTTCATACATATTTGCCATTTCCTGCTTTAGCGAGGTAGCGTTAAGAACAGAGGACTGAGCCTTAGAGGGGAAATACTCACTTGGCCCCCTTCTCTGTTCCCTCTGTTAGAAAAGTAAAACTTAGGAGGGAAGGATTTCCAGCTCTCCCACTCCCTCCCCGTTTAGTTGCCTTTTATGACATGCAGGGAATATGTGGGAAGTATTCTTTCTCCCCTATCCCCTGAAAAATTTATTGCAAAAAACCTTACTTAGCACCTGGAGCCACAATTGCTTGTGTTCAAAACTTTAGTCTTTAACTTGATGAGTAATACAGTAAACTGTTTATATTATTTTTCTACACAGTTCTCTTTAGTAGGTTATGACTAATTTATGTATTAGAAATAAGTTATATATTAAGAAAATTGGGATATTGGTGGTATAGAGGAGTGTTCGTAATTCAGGAAGGTAAGCCAAAAGAGTCATCATATTTCAATTCAAAACATCAGTTTATCTGTGAATGATGAAAATTGTATTATATGTATGTATTTCTTTGTAGATTGTTTTTAATTGGGTCTTACCTAATGCAGCAATAATTACATGCATAGTCAGAAAGAATATAGGATAAAACCTTACTTATTCTGTCTCAGAGTCCCAAAGAAATGTGGATGGCAGTTGGGCATATACCTGTCTGTTATTTTCTTTATGCTCTGTATGTTATATTCATTGCTTGAATAGTATTTTGAGCATTATTTGGTAATTATATCCATTATTTACATTAACATTTGGGCAGTACTTTTTTTTTTCAAACCTCTTCTTTACATGGAAACAGATGTCACAATACAGCACAATCTGATACATCATGAACTTTCTTGGTACCTATTTTGTGCTGTATCCTGATCCATCTGTACCAGGCCACCTCGCTCCTTTCTCTCCTCTTAGGAGGACACCTGTGTAGCCTTCAAACTTTTATTATAGCTAAGCTCTAGTACATATGGTTGGTTGCTGTTCCCTGGACCTCCTCAGTCATGCTTTTGCATTTTTTTTTCTTGGTGCATATACCAGACATAACAGACATAAAAGGCATAACCCAGTTTTGGTCTAATATGTTTTGAATAGCTTGCCAAACATTTCCTTATCCATTGATAATGTTTGCTTGCAGATAGTTTACTTCTTTCACAGTTCTCCTAATGTGAAATTTTAGCAACAGATTAGGTACAATGTTGACCTTTAAATTTCTTTCACACATGTATTCATGCTGGAGCTCTTTCAGCTCTTCATTCCGTATCATCATGCACTTACTGGATTGAATCTCATCATCCATATATCAAACAAACTTTTTACTTTGTCCAGGTCTCTTTGTAAACTGATGCACTCATTTTTATTCCTTCTTTATCTCATGACTTTGGTATACCATCTACAACATGATTAGGTAAAAAACTAGTCCTTCTGGCAAGTCATTTATGTGTACCTAGAGCAGCTTTGGGCCCAAGACTGAGCTGTGTGGCACTTCATTCTGTCCGTGTGAGAATGTGCCTCTTACATATATCCTTGTTCCATACCACAAAACCTTCAACCAGGAAAGGAGATTACCCCTTATTCCTGCCAGTAGCTCTAGTTTCTTAGTCATCCTCCAGTGAGGAACCTAGAGTACCAATCCATCTCTTTGGTCTGAGACTAAGCTCATCTTGTCATAAAAGTGTAACAAGTTCATTATTCTCCATTTTAAGTAATCATTCATCTGTATTCTGATTATGTTTACCAATGTTTTACATACAACACTCATCAACAAAACAGGCCTTTAATTCAGTGTGAATTCCTAGTCTCCTTTCATAAAGACAGACATGACATTTGCTCCCTTCCTCATCTTTGGAACAACCCCTTCCTATAATATCCAACTGAGCAGTATTTTGAGATCTTTAGCATGTACCTCAGTCCATTCCTTCAGCATATTTGGAATGACTTCATCAGGGTGTGTGCCTTTCAAGTCAGTTTTTTTTAATGGCAAGATTATATCATATCTGCTAATTTTTATACTTTCCAAGGCTCTTTCCCCTTTACCTGGAACCACCACTCTTCCTCTTTACTTACCAATAAACATGCCTTACTGTGCTTGTAATAGAGTTCCTTCCTCACCATATATTCATAACACCTTCCTCAAACCATCTATATTAAACCAATCATATAATTTCTCCAGATCCATAAATGCTACATGCTAATCCTGCAGTTTCTTTAAGTAGTTCTTACACACATTCTTCAAAGCAAGCACATTTTCTACCACTCCTGAAGCTGCATTGTTCTTCTTCAGTCTGATACTCTGTGCATGCTACCACCTTTTCTGTCACCACTCATCCATACAATGTACCAGATACACTCAACAAACTTATATATTTGCAGTTCGAACATCACCTTTGTTCCCCTTGCGCTTATACCATGGCAATATATATATGCATTCCACCAAACCTCAGGCACCTCATTATGATTCATTTATACATTAAGGATCCTAACTTACCAATCATCAACACAGTCACCCAATTTCATAGGAAATACAGCTACATTACCATCCACCCTAGCTGCCTAGCCACACTTCTTCTTATGCAAGGCTTTTATGACCTCTTATATATATATATATATATATATATATATATATAGAGTATATGGTATTATAGTAAATATAGTATATATTATATTGTATGAAGCAAGGGAAATGAATCAGGAATGGGAGGTATTTATGGAAGCACTGCTGGCTTGTGTGAGAGATGCATGTGGCATGCAAAAGGTGGGAGATGGGCAGATTAGAAAGGGTAGTTAGTGTTGGGATAAAAAAGCAAAGTTGCAATTGAAAGAGAAAGAGAAGGCATTTGGGCAGTATTTGCAGGGAAGGAGTGAAAATGATTGGGAAATAATTGAGAGAAAGTGGCAGGAGGTCAAGAGAAAGGTGCAGGGGTTGAAAAAGAGGGCAAATGAGGATTGGGGTAAACAATTATGAGTAAACTTTAGGGAAAATAAGAAGATATTTTGCAGGGAGGTTAATAATATTTGAAAAACAAGAGCACAAATTGGAACATTGGTGAAGAGGGGAAAGAGGGGAAGTAGTAAGGTCATGCTGAAGTGAAGAGGAGACTGAGTGAGTATTTGAAGAACTGTTGAATGTGTTTGATGGTAAGGTGGCATATACAGGATGTTTGAGTCAGGGTGGTATGGAAAGAGAGAGTCATGGAGAGTTGTTTGGTACCGAGAGACAAGGTGGTGAAAGCCATACGTAGATATAATGTGGCAAGGCAGCTTGATTGGATGGTATTGCATTTGATATATTAAGAAGGGGTGACTGTATTGTTGACTGGTTAGTTAAGATTTTCAGTTTATGTCAGGATTATGGCAAGATGCCTGATGATTAGCAGAAAGTGTGTATAGTGCCATTGTATAAAGGCATTGGGTGAGTGTTCAGTCTACAGAGGTATAAGTTTTTTAAGTGTACCTGATAAGTTCTATGGAAGGGTAGTGATTGATAGTGTACAGAGCATCAGATTAGGTAGGAGCAGTGTGGTTGCAGAAGTGGTAGAGGATGTGTGGATCAGGTGTTTGTTTTGAAGAATGTGTGTGAGAAATACTTAGAGAGAAATGGATGGATTTGTATGTGGCATTTATGAATCTGGAGAAAGCACAAGGTAGGGTTCATAGAGGTGCCTGATTTAAAGAATATACAGTGTAAGAGAAAGCAGTAGAAGCAGTGACAAGTATTTTTCATGGGTGTAAGGCATGTGTACAAGTAGGAAGAGAGGAGAGTGAATGGTTCCAAGTGAAGGTTGGTCTGTGGTAGGGATTTGTGATGTCACCATGGTTGTTTAATTTGTTTATGGATGGAGTGATGAGGAGGGTAAATGCAAAGGTCTTGGAGAGAGGAGTGAGTATGCAGCCTGTAGAGGGGTGAGTATGCAATCTGTAGGGGAATGAGAGGGCATGGAAAGTGAGCCAGATGTTGTTTGCATATTATACAGCATCGGAGGCAGATTTGAGTGTGAAGCTGCAGAAGTTGGTGACTAAGTTTGGAATGATGTATGAAAGGAGAAAGTTGAGGTAAATGTGAATAATGATAAGGTTATTATGTTTAATAGAGTTGAGGAATAAGTTAGTTGGGGGGTGAATTTGAATGGAGAATAATTAAAGGAAGTGAAATGTATAAGATACTTGGGAATGGAAGTGGCAGCAAATGGAAACATGGAAGCAAAAGTGAGTCGTAGAGTGGGTGAGGGGGCGAAGGTTCTGGGTGCGCTGAAGAATGTGTGGAAAGAGAGACCATTATTGCATGGGCAATAGATAAGACTGTGTGAAGCAGTCTGGATGATTCGGCAATTAAATATTTGAACACAATATTGGGTGTGAGGTTGTTTAATCAAGTAAGTAATGAAAGGGTGAGAGAGAGGTGTGATTAAAAAAAAAGGTAGTTAAGAAAGCTGAAAAGGGTGTGCTGAAAGATCTGGACATTTGGAGAGAATGAGTGAAGAAAGGTTGACAAAGAGGATATATGTGTCAGAAGTGGAGGGAAAAAGAAAACGGAAGGACCAAATTGGAGATGGATGGATAGAGCTAAAAGATTTTGAACTGTTGGGACCTGAAAATGCAGGAAGATGAAGAGCATGCACAGGATAAAGTGAATGGGAATGATGTGTATACAAGGGTCGACATGGTGTCCATGGACTGAACCAGAGCATGTGAAGCGGCAGGGGTAAACCATAGAAAGGTCTGTTGGGCCTCGTTGTGGATAGGGAGCTTTGGTTTTGGTGCATTACACATGAAAGCTAGAGAATTGATGTGGTTAGATGGGACCCTTTGTTTTCTGTTCCTAGCACTACGTCACTAATGCTGGAAACGACAGTCAAGACTAATATATATATATATATATATATATATATATATATACATACACACATATTCGCCTTTTCCCGCGTTAGCGGGGTAGCGTTAAGAACAGAGAACTGAGCCTTAGAGGGAAAACCCTCATTTGGCCCCTTCCCTGTTCCTTTTTTGGAAAAGCAGAAACTGGAGGGGAGGATTTCCAGCCCCCTGCTCCCTCCGCTTTTAGTCGCCTTTTACGACATGCAGGTAATACGTGGGAAGTATTCTTTCTCCCCTATCCCCAGGGATGATATATATATATATATTTATTTTTTTATTTATTATACTTGATCGCTGTTTCCCGCGTCAGCGAGGTAGCGCCAGGAA
>JAYMFT010263676.1:0-10732 GCA_038088735.1 Panulirus argus
AACCCAAGCTGTCGCCAAGACCCCAGCATCTGTCGTGCTGGCCCAGTGGACCGGTCGCTGGTGGTCGCTCCCTCGCTGAGAGGGTCCAAGAACAAGGCCATTATACGTAACTGCCAGGGAAAGGGTATTGTCGCAAAGTTACGATGAGTTCTTTAATCATGACCCCCAGCGTGTGATGAGGCTAGGATGGCTAGGGGATAGGGCTGGGCTGGCTAGGGGAGGGAGGTGGGGGAGGTTAGTCACATGGCTGGTAGTGGGTGGGACGGAGGGAGGGAGGGAGGAAGGGAGTAATGACTGGGAGTACAGGGAGGGAGGGAGGGAGGGAGGGAGTGATGGCTGGGAGTATAGGGAGAGAGGGAGGGAGGAGACGAGGATACAACATTCACGAGGCTTAAGCAAGGGCGATGGAGATGGAGTGTGATGGAGGAGGGTAGCGGGATGGAAGATAGTAATGAGCGCCATGGCGTGACCTTTGACCCCAAACAACCTTACGCGAAGCCTTGCGTCGATACGAGTCGAACTGACGTAACTACTGCGTCGAGACGTTATAACGTAATGGGTCCAGGTACGTCTATCACACACACACACACACACACACACACACACACACACACACACAACTGCCCATCACCAAACATATTCAACTCTTCTGATCTAGACTCATTTATCGTCCGTAATTACCCTGTCCGTTACACACGGCTCGGTTAACGACCTAGTTAACACACACCGACCTAACACACACATGTATATACACCCCCTATCCAAGGTCGACCAATCACAGTCTTTCCCTTCTCATACAGAGAAGACTTCAGAGACGATGGAAAGGTTCTATTCCCTCTCTCTCTCTCTCTCTCTCTCTCGTACAACAGACTGACCAATCATATCCCACCCCTGTAACCAAAAGGCTGACCAATCAACAGCCAGTCGAGTACACCAGAGTCTGACCAATCACGGCTTGTTTCCCCCGGTCTGGAGCAAAATAAAGCGACGTTGCTAAATAACCGACCCCGTTCTGTGATGTCGCGCCAGATTTGGGAGCGGGTTATCTGAGCGTGCAAAATTGATGACCAGTAGTATATATCTCTCTCCTCGTTGCATGCTTAATGAGGATTCAAACTGTAATATCATTAGCTAATGATGACATTTACAGTTTATATTCTTTTTTGTATTAATGCCAAACACACCTACACCATTCGCTGCGTCTGTTCACGGTATTTGTGCGATACTGTTGGCCTCTTAATTACGATAATTTCTGGACGAAGGCATAAGGATTTTGCCACATCAAATACTCTTTCTTAAACGTTTCTCCAACCACGCAAATCGATGAAATCGGCATGAAATACAATCTCATCCAATGTTATTAAAAGAAAACTATAAGATTCGATCACAATGAGATCATACGAGAGAGAGAAAGATCAGATTAGGTTATAAGAGATACAATAACATTGTAGAATACGTATGACATGTTATTGTACCTAGAATGACCCCTAGACGAGCGAGGACAACAATTCATCATTCACGACCCAATATTTTTTTCCCCCCCAAGTGCCAGACTTGCTCAACAGCATCCACAAGTCTCATGTTACGACCCGAGGGTCCCTCGACAAAACGCAAAAAACCATTTCAAGAAAAAGCCGACGAACGAACGACTCAACTTTTAATGACAACGCCCCTGAACCACCTCGAGCAGCGGCTGATCGATCACCTTGCGATTTAGAGATATGACTCACTCGGCGATTGGTCGGTCTACGGGCATTTACTTCGCGCGTCAGTATTCTCGCTGACTGTGCCGACCAACTGACGGGGGGCGGCGGGGGGCAAGCAACCGACCAATCACTTACCCCCGTCCTCTGTGACCGAACCCGCTCCTTCGGTGACCCAACCAATCAGATCTTCCCCCTTGCCTCCGTTGTCGACCAGTGACGACTCTCTCAAAGAGTCCGAACGGCCACCACCACTCACCAATTAACCCAAATGTCATTTTTCGTCGTCCAAAATCCTCATAAAAGACATGGGGGACAAAGCCTTTCTACAATACCGTTCCGGACACTGACCCCTAAGAGGAACAAAACAGAATAAACAAAAACATTCACTCTGTTAACGTAAAAGAAAAAAAAAAGTATATAAAAAAAACAAGCAAGCGTAAAAATGATTTACGCTAAAATAACAGAAATGGCCAGACTCGTTTCAGTAATGCATACTGTCTCTTGGAGTCCCTACCTTTTTGCTGGATTACAACAATATGTGTGTGTGTGTGTGTGTGTGTGTTACCGGACTCCGTCTGCACGAGGCTGTGTCATCAGGAAGAGAGAACAGTCTAGCCCAAGAACCTTTCACTCTTAATTAACAAGCATTCATCCCCCGCCCCCCCGCCCCCCCGTTTCCCCGCGGGCGACCTAGCCGAGTGTTTTTTTTTATGAATGCTATATTTATATACATATGTAAAAAAAAAAAAAAAAATACACACACCGATGAAAAACATTTACGGGCTCTGGACAGTTATTTGCAGAACAATTAACAACTCTGGTGGAAGCAATTACGGGTCCTCCGGCCGCTGTCCTGGGCGCGAAATAATGACATAGCCGAACTGACCAGTCAGTTATAGTCTAGTAACTTTATGCAAATAACTTTGACGAACTTTGAACCGACTCAAGTCGACCGTAAGTTATCGAGGGAGGGCCCTGACTTGGAGGGCCCTGACTTGGAGGGCCCTGACTTGGAGGGCCCTGACTTGCATGGCCCGTGGTTATAAAGAACAATTTACTGTTAACGTTAATGCAGTACCTTTCAGTTTTGATCCGTGTGTCAGGGGAAAATAATGCAATACCATCCACAATTCTGTTCGACGAATAAAATATAGATATTTTGCCTTTCGAAATGTGGTCTGTGTGTGTGTGTGTGTGTGTGTGTGTGTTGTGTGTGTGTGTGTGTGTGTGTGTGTGTGTCAGCCTGTCTTTCCTCATCAAATACAAAACCTTTATCTCCAACAACACCTGCTCATCACCAACAACCGACTTATTTTCACCCAACGCAACTCCTCATCTCTACCAACGCCTCCCTGCCACCAACGAAACTTCAATCTCCGACGACATGCTCCTCATCTCCACCAAAAAATTAAATCTTTCCATCTCCAACAAAAGTCCCTCCATCTCGCTACAATAAAATCTCCACTAAACATCCAGCTTCCGTCTCCAACCTCTCTCTCTCTCTCTCTCTCTCTCTCTCTCTTTCATCTCCCCCCCACCGGCACACCCTCGTCTCCAACAACCCTCTTCCTCATCTCCAACACCAAACACCCTCACCATCTCTGGGCTGCCTCATCCATCATAATCAACTTCCCCGGGTGGCAGGCAAATCCCACCTCTATGGCCGTCACTCGTTGGGGGGGGGTGGGGGGCGGGGCAAGAGGGAGCCAAAGTCCATATATCTCTCACACACACAGTTGGGGCGAAATTCCCCTCATTCACAAAAACGAAAACGACCCATAAAGACCCGAAGGCTGAGTTACGGGTGACATGCCCCTCCGCATAACCTCACATTTTGGTCCGTAAGAGTAAAAAGGGGTGGGGTGGGTGGGTGGGTGGGGTTGGGGTGTGACACTGGGAGAGGGAGGGACGAGGGGTACCATCCCCCCATGGGTGATACTGAGAGAGAGAGAGAGAGAGAGAGAGAGAGAGAGAGAGAGAGAGAGAGAGAGAGAGAGATGTTATCTATATAGCAATCTTTTGCAAGGAGTGTAAGAATCAAAAAGTGAATGATAAAATGATAAAAATGCGAGAGAAAAAAGAGAGTGTATTAATCAATACCTTTAGAACAAACGGGCTTGATAAACTTGTAGGAAGAACATAAAATCTACGTATTAAGACGCCGTAGAGCTCCCCTGGCGGTGGAAAAAGGAACCACCATGTTTAACAAAGGAAGCCATGGCTCCTCCGCTAATGGAAGACCACACACACACACAATCACACACACACACACATATATATATATATATATATATATATATATATATATATATATATATATATATATATATGTATGTTATCCCTGGGGATAGGAGGGAAAGAATACTTCCCACGTATTCCACTGCGTGTCGTAAAAGGCGACGAAAGGGGGCGGGAGGGGAAGAGGGGCTGGAAACCCTTCATTTCTAGTATTTCAATTCCTAAAAGGGGAAACAGATGAAGGAGTAAAGCGGGGAGTGCTCATCCTCCTCGAAGGCTCAGACTGGGGGTGTCTGAATGTATGTAAAGGCAACCAAAATGAGAAGAAAGGAGAGAGAGAGAGATAGATAGTATGTTTGAGGAAAGAAACCTGGATGTTCTGGCTCTGAGTGAAACGAAGCTCAATGGTAAAGGGGATGAATTATTTGGAAACGTGTTAGGAGTGAAATCAGGGGTTGATGAGAGGACAAGACCTAAGGAAGGAGTAGCACTACTCCTGAAGCAGTTGTGGGAGTGTGTGATAGAGTGTAAGAAAGTAAATTCTAGATCGATGTGGGTAAAACTGAAAGTGGATAGCGAGAGATGGGTGATCATTGGTGCTTATGCACCTGGTCATGAGAAGAAAGATCTTGAGAGGTAAGTGTTTTGGGAGAAGCTGAGTGAGTGTGTCAGCAGTTTTGGTGCACGAGACCGGATATTAGTTATGGGTGATTTAAATGCGAAGGTGAATAATGAGGCAGCTGAGGGTATAATTGCTGCACATGGGGATATCCAGTGTTGTGAATACAAATGGTGAAGAGCTCGGGGATTTGTGTGCTGAAAAAAGACTGGTGATTGGGAATACCTGGTTCAAAAAGAGATATGTTCACAAGTATACGTATGTGAGTAGGAGAGATGGTCAACGGGCATTATTAGAACTGTATCAATTGACAGGCGTGGAAAAGAGAGACTTCTGAATGTAAATGTGCTGAGAGGGACAGCTGGTGGGATGTCTGATCATTATCTTGTGGAGGTGAAGGTGAAGATTTGTAGAGGTTTTCAAAAAAAGAAGAGAGAATGTTGGGAAGAAGAGAATGGTGAGAGTAATTGAGTTTCGAAAGGAGACTTATGTGAAGAAATATCAGGAGAGATTGAGTGTAGAATTGCAAACGATGAGAGCAAGTGAATGCATGTTTAGTACCATTGTATAAAGACAAAGGGAATATAGGTGGGTGTTCAAACTACAGAGGTATAAGTTGCTGAGTATTCCTGGAAAACTGTATGGGAGGATATTGCTTGAGAAGGTGAAGGCATGTACAGAGTATCAGACTGGGGAGGAGCAGTGTGGTTTTAGAAGAGGTAAAGGATGCGTGGATCAGGTGTTTGCTTTGAAGAATGTATGTGAGAAATACTTAGAAAAACAGATGGATTTATATGTAGCATTTATGGATCTGGAGAAGGCATATGATAGGGTTGACAGAGAGGTCTTGAGGAAGGTTAAGAATGTATGGTGTGGGAGGTAAACTGCTGGAAGCAGTGAGAAGCTTTTATCAAGGGTGCAAGGTGTGTGTACGAGTAGGAAAAGAGGAGAGTGGTTGGTTCCCAGTAAAGGTCGGTCTGTGGTAGGGGTGTGTGATGTCCCCATGATTGTTTAATATGTTTATAGATAGGGTTGTTAGGGAAGTAAATGGAAGAGTTTTGGAGAGAGGTATGAGTATGCAGTCTGGTGGTGATGAGAACGCCTGGGAAGTGAGTCAATTGTTGTTCATCAGTGATACAGCACTGGTGGCTGATTCGAGTGAGAAACTGCAGAAGTTGGTGACTGAGTTTGGAAAATTGTATGATAGGAGAAAGCTTAGAGTAAATGTAAATAAGAGCAAGGTTATTAAGTTCAGCAGGGTTGAAGGACGAGTTAGTTGGGAGAGCAAAAATGGGTATATTTGATAGTAGTTCCATCAATATTATATGTCTGTGAGGCATTGGCTGTAGATAGAGTTGTATGGAGGAGGGTGGATGTGTTGGAAATGAAATGTTTATGGACAGTAAGTGGTGTGAGATGGTTTGATCAAGTAAGTAATGTAAGAGTAAGAGAGATGTGTGGTAATAAAAGAGTGTGGTTGAGCAGAAGAGGGTGTGTTGAAATGGTTTGGACAAATGGAACGAATTAGTGAGGAAAGGTTGACAAAGAGGATATATGTTTCAGAGGTGGAGGGAACAAGGAAAAGCGGAGACAAAATTGGAGGTGGAAGGATGGAGAGAAAGGGATTTTGAGTGGTCGGGACCTGAACATGCAGGAGGATGAAAGGCATGTAGGGAATAGAATGAAATAGAATGATATGGTATACTAGGGCCGACGTGCTGTCAATGGACTGAACCAGGGCATGTGAAACTTCCGGGGTAAACCATAGAAAGGTCTGTGGGGCCAGGATGTGGATAGGGAGCTGTGGTTTCAGTGCATTACACATGACAGCTAGAGACTGAGTGTGAGCGAATGTGGCCGTTTCGTCTGTCTCCTAGCGCTACCTCGTTGGCGCAGGGGGTGGCGATGCTATTTCCTGTGGGGCAGCGTGACGTCAGGAATGGATGGGGGCGAGCAAGTGTGAATATGTACATGTGTATATGTGTATATGTATGTATATATGTATATGTTGGTACGTATATGTATCTACTGTGCATGTATGTGCATGTATGTATATATGTGTGTATATGGGGGGAATGGGTCTTTCTTCGTCTGTTTCCTGTCGCTAACTCGCTGACGCGGTAAACAGCGATCAAGTATAATAGATGATAAATATATATACATACATAGTATGTTACGCATGAAAAGTCTTTTAGCTTGTTTATATGACACTTGCAAATATTTGATCGTTTTCTTTTACATTTTTCTTGAAAAGCTGAAGTGCTTTAAGTATAACAAGGGTGTACGAAGTATAATGACATGAATGTAGATGAAGTAAAACTTATAACGCAATTTTGCAACACATAAATGATCTCAGGATTAAATAGGATCACTGTCATTTACATTATTACAGAGAAATGTACATCTTTCATCGATCAAAGCGTCACGTTTTGTTCCCTTAACTATTGATCCTAAATACCCAAAGCATGGCACGTCGTGAAAAAAATTTCTGCTAGAAATATGAAAGCTTCATAAAGATAGATGCAGTTCTTCTTGATGCTTCATTTTGTTCCTTTTTCCTTTTGTTTCTTTCTTCATCTTTGACTACCAATAAATCAAAGACTGATATTCTCCTTTGCTTTGGCCTGACATATGCCACCACGGCTCTGTTCTAGTTTACAAAGCAAATATTCGTATTAGGGAAAAGTTTGCTTCGGACTAATGTATTAAACGGAGACTTCCGTCATAACTTTACTTAAACTTTCCTAGATAAGATGTTGGGTTCGTAGCACCTCTTTACGGCACAACACATAAAAGCAAAAGCGGAAACACAACACCGCCTGTATTATATTCTTTGCAGCCTCTTTCTACTTGACAGCTACAGCACCAACAGTAAACTAGCAAAACGTTCATTACATCCCCACCTCCACCACGCCACTGAGGTATAACCCACAGGAGCGAAAGAGGTACGGCCGTCATAGAAATTTTAGGTACTTCACCCTCGGCCACCATTGAACCTCATCACAATAAGACAACATTTTTATAACAAATTCCTTCTACTTCACCACTGCATCGCTATTGCAACATCACAACGTCCCCTCTCTTTAAGATTACTACTTAACAACGAAGCCCAAAATACTATCATCACCGAGACATCTCTCGTTGCCAGGGATCCTTCAGTGTTGATGATATAATCACCTCAATGCTGCCACACAGCCACTGCTCCTACCACAACAACAGGCCAATACCACAACCAGGATAGAACATCGTGGACGCCAGGCTGTAGATCCGCCCCTCACATATTCCCGGGCAGCGTCCTGTGCTCTTTGACTGGCCGGAGATCAAAGCCATCGTCACCAGCTGTTCCGTACACGTCCCGCCTGCCATTACCGGCCAGGCACCACGGGGCTGTCACCGTCTCGACTGCTGGGAGCAGGGGTACTAGTGGGGCTTGGGCGGCAGGGGAAGGTTTTGGGACGGTGTCCTAGACTGGGGTGGACACAATGGGTGTTCGACTATTGACGATAGTTGGTATGTTGGTGAGCTTTGCGGTGTGCAGACGTTCGGGTGGTGGAGAAGGCTACATTATAGATGAACGTTTGGGTGGTTGTTGTGGCTTAGATGATGTTATGCGAAGGATGCGGCGATAGCGAAGATTTAAATCGTATTGAGGGTTTACACTTGTGGTGAGGATTGGGTTGGTGGCAAGGGTTGCTGTAGTGGTAATAAGGGCTGCGGTGGTAACGAAGTTTGCGTAGGTGACAGACTTGGGATGGTTGCGAGGGATGGGATGGATGGTGAGAATGGTTGTAGTATTGGCGGCCTGGGGTGATGTTGTGGCGACAGTTATTGTGAAAACATGGAGTGGTGTAGTGGCAGAAATTAGGGTGTTGGTGAAGATTGGTGTGGTGACCAGGGTTGCAGTGGTGTCGCAATTCGGTGTGATGACGAGGTTTTGGGTATTGATATGAGTTAGGGTATTGGCGAAGGCTGATGTGACGACGAGGGTTGGTACAGTAACGAAGTTTAGGGGAGTGGTGAGGGTTAGGGTGGCGACAAATGTTATTGCGATGAGGGTTGCAGTGATGACGAGAGTTGTGGTTGGTTTTGGTTAAAACGGTGAGACTTACAAACGTGGTGAGGGTTGGAGTGGTGGCGAACATTGCGCTAGTAGTGAAACTTGAGGTGGTAGCGAGGACAGGGGTGGTGGTGAGGCTTAGGGGGGTGAAGAGGGTTCGGGTGGTGGCAAAAGTTGCAATGTTGGTATCCTAAGACATGTTGTGAAGAGGGTTGCTGTGGTGGAGGGTTGCTGGTGACAAGCGAAGGCTAGGTAATAACGAGGGTTGGGGTGGTGGCAAACGTTAATGTAGTGCTGAGGAATGCAGTATTTGTGTGGGTTGGGTTAGTGATGATAACTGAAGTGACAACGTGGCTTGCAGCAATAACAAAACTGCACTGGTGAAGACGGTTCAAGTGGAGACAAATGTTGGAGTGACGTCAAAGGTTGGGATGTTAGTAAGGGTTAAGAAAGTGGCGAGTGTTGAGTGGCCGGGGTTGGTGTAGAAGCTAAGATTAGGGTACTTACAAGGGCTGAAGTGATGGTAAAATTTGATGTGGTGGTAATGGTTGGGACCTTGACGAGGGTTGAAGTTATGAAAAGGTTAGAGTGGTGACGTGGGTTTTGCATGCTGGCGTAGCTTGAAGTGGGAACAAGCTTTACAGTGGAGGCGAGGATGATTCAGTGATTGCAAATGTTAGAGTCGTGGCTAATGATGCAATGTTGATGAGAGTTCGGATGAGGAGTTGCAGTGAAGGCAAAGATTGTAGTGGCAGCGAGGGTTTTATTGGTTGCGAGGGTTGTGGTGGTAGCAAAGGTTGTAGTGGTAGCGAGTGCTGTAGTGCTACCGATGGCTGTCATGGTAACGGGGGGGATGGGTTAACGAGGAATGGTAGGTTGATGGCGAGGGTTTTATGGTGGCGAGGATTGGTGCACTAGCGAAGACTGCAGTGTTTACAGTCGTGGCGAATGATGCAGTGTGTTAACGATAGCTGGAGATGAGGGTTGCATTGGTTGCAAAGGTTGTAATGGTAGCGAGGATTATAGTGGTAGCGAAGGTTGCACTGGTTGTAAGGATTGTTGAGCTAGCTAGCGTTGTAGTGGTAGCGAGGCTTGCATTGGTTGTGAGCGTTGTAGAGGTAGCAAAGGTTGTAGCCGTAGGAAGGGTTGTAGTGGTATCAAGGATATAGTGGTGCTTAGGGTCTTAATAGTAGCGATGGCTGTCGAGGTAGCGAGGGATGGGTGAGTGGTGAAGGTTAGGTTGGTGGCGGGGATTGGAGTGACAGCGAGGGTTGTAGCAGTGGCAAGGATTGGTGTACCAGCGAAAATTACAGTGGTTGCGATTGTTGAAGTTGTGAAAGATGATTCAACGTGAAGAACAGCTGGGATGGGGAGCTGCATTTGTTGCAAGAGTTGTTGTGGTACCGAAAGTTATAGTGGCAGCGAGGATTATTGAGGTAGCTAGGGTTGTAGTGGTAACGTGGACTCCATTGGCTGAGAGGGTTGTAGTGATGGCGATGATATACTGATAGCAAGGGCTTTATTGGTAGAGATGGTTGTATTGGCATAGTTGTAGTGACAGCGAGGGCTGCCGTGGTAGCAAGATATGGTCTAGTGATGAAGATTCGATTGGTGGCGAGGGTTGGAGTGATAGAGAGGGTTAAAATGGTGGCGAGGATTCGTGTACTAGCAAATGTGCGAATTGTGGCTGATTTTGCAATGGTAAAGACAGTTGGGGGTGAGGGTTACATTGATTGTGAAGGTTTTTGTGGTTGCGAGGGTTTTGGTGGTAGCGATAGTTAGAGTGGTGGCGATGGTCCTGTTGGTAGCGAAGGTTGTAGTGGTGGGGAGGATTGATGTACTAACGAGGATTACAGTGGTTGTGAGTGTTGAAGGCATGGCTAAAGATGTAATGTTAGCTACAGCTCGGCGCGAAAGTTGCACTGATTGCGGGGGTTGTAGTGGTGACGATGGTTCCATTCCTTTTTCTTTTATGTTGAAGGCTCCAGTCACGGACAAAAGTCCACATCAAGGCCGGGCCCTGATCGAAATATAGAGAGAATTGAGAAAGGGGGAAAAACAGACAGGGAAAGTATTTATAGATTTTTGAGAAAGTGAAAAACATGTCTCTTG
>JAYMFT010263687.1:0-24331 GCA_038088735.1 Panulirus argus
GCCAGGTGTGTGTGAGTGTGTGTGTGTGTGTGTGTGATTGAAGCTAATGTGACTTGATCATTTTGGGGATAAATTTCAAGTTGTCGTCATTAGGGCCTTTGGGCTCGAATGAACGACTCTTGATCACAATGGCAGGACGACCCTTCAGCTCAACGGTACGACCCTTAAACACTACGGTACGACCCACAGAGGTAATGGCCTGGGTTCTGAACCCTCCCATCATCACTAGTACCATAATGTAGGTAGAGGAGGTAGTTCCTAGACTCGACCTAGAGTTAAGTTCAGGATTTCTATATGTAGAATTCAAGGTTTCTGTACCTAAAGTTCAATGCTGGTAAACTTAGACTTCAAGGTTTCTAGTCCTGGGGTTAAAGGTTTCTAGTTTTGGGGTTCAAGATTTCTAGTACTGGAGGTCAAGGTTTCTAGTCCTAGGGTCCAAGGTTTCTAGCCCTGGGGTTCAATGTTTCTAGTCCTAGAGTTCAAGGTTTCTAGTTTTGGGGTTCAAGATTTCTAGTACTGGAGTTCAAGGTTTCTAGTCCTAGGGTCCAAGGTTTCTAGCCCTGGGGTTCAAGGTTTCTAGTCCTGGAGTTCAAGGTTTCTAGACGTTGGGTTCATTTTTGTGATAACAGGAAGGTAGGAGAAGAGATCTGAGTTCTTTTAACGAAGGCAATGCAGAGGAAACACTTCAGAAAGATGTACATTTTGTAGCCCGAGATTCGTGAAATGAAACGTTTGCTTGTGACGTCACGGTTTCGAATGACGTGCGTGCATGTGACGTCACTGTTTCCCCTCCATCACGTGTGTGACGTCACGTCGTCCCAGGATCTATTCTCTTGTCACCTCCTGCGTTTTACGGGCTTTTAAACCGTCGCTTAAAACATGAGGGTAGTGGAAGCTGTCCGGTCATAAACCAGGGTTTGACTTAGTTTAAGCTGTCACTTAAACCATGAGGTGGGCAGGGGCTGGTTGGTCATAAACCAGGGTTTAACTTGGTCGCTTGGAAGTAACGTGCGGGTAGAGGAGCCAAAGGGTCGTGCTCCAGCCTCGCACCGTCGTGCTGAAGGAGGTCCTACACTCGTGCTCAAGGGTCGTACCGTCGGGCCCAAAGGTCATACAGTCGTGACTCAAAAGGGTCTTGCCGTCGTGGCTTTAAAGCTAAAAATATGTTGAACCTTGTGTTGGGGGTCAAAGAAAATGCGATGAAAAGGAATGTTGAACCCCTTGTTGGGGGTCATAGAAAACGGAATATCATGTCACCCATACACACAGGCTGTTTCATACTTTTTCGCAGGTTCTGCGTAGCGTTAACTCTGAATACTGACCATTAAGGGGATTCTTCACCCACCTTAGCAGGGGTGTCAAGACCCTTGACCTTTATACGGAAGAAAACAAATATAAGACGCTGCTTGACCAAAATGGCGCAGGACATTTGCACAAAACATTAAAAAAGAAAACGGAATGGCGCGAAAATAGCAGGAGTAGCGGACATATTGCCGAGGCTGGCGAGGAGGGTGCCTACTTCCGCTGCAGGATAATGGGCATTACGCGAAGATTATGGGTGTAGACGCCCAGGGAATCGTAAGCAAATTGGCGGGAAGATTAGAGGTTTGTTTTGCGAGGCATTCGAATTGAAGAGGACTTGTGAATACATCATATTTGACGCGGGGGTAGGGTGGGGGGGATATGTGTACCTTCTCTCTACACACCCCGCAGGGTACACACCAGTGTCGACCCGAAATATGTACAGAAAATAAGTATATAATAAGGTAGGAATACAAGCCTTCTTGCTGTGATAATATAATCTCTCTCTCTCTCTCTGCTATACAGATGGTCGCTCAGACGTAACACTGAGAGAGAGAAAGAGAGAGAGAGAGTAACATCACACACACACACACACACACACTCACACACACCTGGCCAGCGATAGACAATAGCTACCGCCAGCGGCTGATAGATAGCCGGCCATGTCCCCGTGAGCTGTGATGTTCCTGAGACGGTGTGTGTGTGTGTGTGTGTGTGTGTGTGTGTGTGTGTGTGTGTGTTTGTGTGTACCCCACATAGCCTCGGGTGGGGTAGGCTTCACATGCCCCGGGGAGGAAGGATCATGACCCAGGGAAGGTGGGTTATGACCTGGGGAGAATGGGTTATGACCTCGGTTGGGTAAATAATGCCTGGTTATCAGTTATCAGTAACGTCTACGATCCCGTGGTTGAGGTATGGGATTACAGGATCTGTGTAAGTGGTTGGTTAGTGTTGTATGTATGTGTCAGGGGCGTTCATATCACATTATAGCAAAGTTCATGGCCGTGTTTGGATGGTGATTGGTCCAGTTGCCTCGCTTTTTTTTGCGTTAAACTGGTTATTTGGTCGGTCATGTGGTACCCCAGTAGAGTGTCTGTTAGCCTGGTCGGTTGTCTGGAAGTCTGGTTAACTCACTGGATAACTGGTAGGCTGGTCGAGGATGTCTGTTGTGCTAGTTGCTTGGTCGGGTCGTTTCCGACCGGCTGGCCTGTTGGCTAGTTAGCTAGCTAATTGGGTGACTGACTAGATGGTCATTTGATTGTCTGGCTGTCTGTGTGCGTCTAGCCATCTGGCTAGGTGGCTGGGAGTCCGCCGGACCCCTTGCAGCAAATGGCATATTTACCTGTACCGTCCGGAGGAGACAGCGAGAAGAATATTTCATTTCTAATAACTCGCACAAAAAGACTCTATTAAGACTTTTATTGTGGCTCCAGACAAGGGGGGGGGGGGACAACCCCTTCCGGCTGCCGCCGCCGCCCCGCCAAGTGTCGCGTCCTGCCCTGCCCCGTGGGAGGTGGGGGGGTGGGGGGGTGGCGTTGGTTAAACAGAGTGTACGTACGTTGGTGGAGGTTACAGGGGAGGTGGGGGACTCAGGACATCCTCCCACCATACTGGACAGACTTCCTTGATGATGGGATGTCAGCAGTTGGTGTACACATCATATGAGGACATCAGCTCACTAGAGATGGAGTCAGGAAGAGTCCTCTTTTCTCTCTACACACACACACACACACACACACGTTGCAGCCATGGGCCACCTAGCATAACAGCAATAGAGATGTTATAGATTTCTTTTTTTTTAAGTAGGATACCATTTAAAATGTATTCAGGTGTTGTATTATGAGTTTGTGTTGATATTGCCGAGTGGTACAGAAAGCACATCTAACTGTGCGTACCCAGGAACACGGTTTTCCTTCATGCATTTATTGACTGATTTCAGAACGAGTCGAGAATTACACAGAGACTAAGCACTTAGATTAAGCCAGAGGTTCAGTTACGTTCCTGCTTTTCTACAGTTTTCCCTTGACGCTATCTTGATAACCGAGATCCCAGGAACCCTCCAACTAGCCTCTCCCAAATTCTTCGACTCCAAGACCTACAAACACTCCCAAGAACCCTCCAACAAACCCCACCTCCCAGAATTCTCACCTCCTATAGCCTCTCCCTCCAACCAACACTCCCAAAAACCTTCGAAAAAGACCCTTCCCTAGAGCCCTCACCTCCCAGAGCCCATCCCTGCAGTAATCACTCCCAAGAACCCTCCAACAAACCCCTCCCACAGCCCTCCCAAAACCCGTCCCTCCAATCAACACTACCAAGACCGAGTCGAGTGTTGGTGGCCGTATATCCAGCCGCCTGGACCCGGTACAATTGTATGCCTCGAGTCTTTTCCTCGAGTCGTGTTTCCTAGCTTAGAGTATGAAATTACATTGTGCCTTTTCATAATCTAGAAAAGACAGAAGAATTATCTGCAGCCAAGTGATGAAAGTAGACTCTCTCTCTCTTTTTTTTAAGAGCACCGCTGAAATCCAAGCGTGAACAAAGGAGTGGAATGAAAATTCTCTCTCTTATGAAAGTGTCATTTCAGATGATTTCCGACAGCTTCAAGGTAAGTCCGTGTGACACAAAAGGTGATGATGTTTTCTGTGACATTAAGCTCCGAGGGTCACCCCCGAAGGTCGACTGCGATTTATAGCTGGATGTTCCTCGTTCGTCATTCCAGGCAAGCGATGAAAATAATGACGCGTCTGACTTCCCTCTGTGTGGGAGAGGGATTCGAAATTTGCGCGAAATTGGTTCGTAGGGAAATAAGGAAAATGGGAAAGTGATAATAGGGGGATGCGAGGAAGTGGTGGTGGTGGTAGTTAGACTGGGAGGAACAGGGTGTGGTGGGGCAAAGCTAACAGATCATTATCATTGATGGAGGAACACCTAGGGTGTGCCTGTTGCCCTGCACACACACACGGGGAAGGGGGGTTTGAGAATGCGTTAGTGGACTGTCATCTGGGAGGATCTTAACCACGACGATACGACCCTTCAGCACGACGGTACGACGCCATGAGAACGACGATACGACCCATGAGTACGACTGGCCCTTCTAGCCTCGCGACCTCCCCCCCTCTCCCCCCTGTATCCTCACAACTGGCAGTCTCTACTCCCCAGACAACAACCCCCCTTCCATCGGGTCTCTACCCCCCCCCCCTACTCCCCACGCAGCCCTAGGGGGTAGTAGAGAAAGGAACGAGGAGCCTTTCTTGCCTTAGACTAAGGGAGATACACGTGTGTCGCTGTAGAGAAAGGCTCCTTGTGCCCGGGGAAGGCCTCCTTTATAGCCATCCCGCCTCCATTGTGTGTATTAATGTTTGGCTATATTTTATTTATTTCTCCAATATTTCCGGTACAATGCGTGGAGTGTGGGCACGCGAAAATGGCAATACGTTGTGATTCCGTACGACACAATCCGGTTAAAGGCTACCGTCATGTTCCCGGGGAAATATACTGCGAGAGCAAGACAAATAGTTGGAATACAAGCAGGTCCAAAATGTCTTGGCGATGCGCGGCGGAAAGATAGCCAATAGTGGGGCCGAGATAGCCAGGCAAGAGAAGGTTCCTGGCGCGAGCATTGTGTTTGGTCTGCCCCTGCGGCTATGTTGACGACGGTGTGTTGCGATGGGCAAACACTCCTCTCGAGGGGGGGCGGCTATGGTCCTCCTCCCCTGATACTGTCAACACCCACTGCACAACCCCAGCCAACATGCCCGGACTTGACGTATTTTGACTCGCCAGTTACAATTTATCCTCTCGTGAATATTTCATGTTAATCTTAGAGCAGGACGGGCGCCAGAGACGCGGCAGGAGGAGGAGGAGGAGGAGGAGGGAGGTGGGTGGGTGTGGTGCCTTCCACTTTACGCTGGACTCCGTTGCTGACAACTACCTCAACAATGCTACCTCCTCCCCGCCCCCCCCCACTCCCTGCCTGAGCTGCTGACGCAACCAGGGTGTAGTACCCTCAGTCGGCGGTACCCCTACTCAGTGGTACCCCACCCAGTAGTACCCAACTTAGTGGTACCTCAGTCAATGGTACCCCAACCCAGTGGTACCTCAGGGAATGGTGCACCCACCCATGTTATCAGTCCACCTCCCTAGTGTGTAGACGCCTCCCTAGGGTGTAGGGGCGACACCATCCACCTTCCCAGGGTGTAGACCCTCGGGTCATAAACGCTCTGCACCGTAGGTCAAGGGAGGAGTGTTTCAGCTTCTTCGACAACACCAGAAGCACTTGTCTGGTACCAGACGACTTCTAATCTCAGGTCAGGACGGGGACACGACAAGCACGGTCGTAGTGCTGTACCCAGGCTTTCGATTTGCTCTTCTGAATGATGACAAGAGCATCAGAGTCGTTATCGAGGTCGTCCACTACCAGCACGCGAATTCTGAAGTCGCACCAGACGTGGTCGTGGTGGCGGGGGTTGGACAAGGGGCGGCCTGGTAGGGGGGGGGGGGAGACAGGTTGGCGGGCGGGTGTGGGGCAGGCCAGGCGGGCGTGGGGGCGTGGTGGGAGAGGGGCCAGCATGTTAGCTACCCCCCCCCCCCTCCGGGGGGCGGCCCGTAATGACATAACACACCCCTAATAAACTTCAACTAATTACAGTCATTACCTGCGGATATTTTGTAAGGCTTGAATATATCACGCCAATTGACCGTTTTTTTGTGTGGCCGCGGCTGCCTTAGTGAAATGTGGGGTGGGGGAGTGTTGGAGGGCTGGGGAGGAGTGTTGGAGGGGCCGTGGCTGGAGGGGAATGATGGAGGGATAGGAGAGTGTTGGAGGGCCATAGCTGGGGAAAACTATTGGAGTGCAGTGGATGAGGGAGTGTTAGAGGTCCGTGGTGGGAGGAGTGTTGGAGGGATGGAGGAGTGTTGGAGGCTCGTGGCAGGGGACTGTTAGAAACCGTTGTTGGACGAGTGTTGGAGGGAGCTTTGGCTCTACAGAGATTGTAGCCCAAGCAACAGTCAAACTTCCACAGAGAATGTAAGTCCACAACAGTTGTGTGTACATTAGACTTAATCTTACAACAATAGTACGTACACAGGATGTAGACCTACAACAACCATACGTACATATGATGTATTCCTACAACACTCATACCTACACAGAGCCTGTAGGCCTACGTAAGCTGCTAGACTTACACATATATAATTACGTTCAGCAGAAGACACACACACACACGTCTCCCTTCACCTGTTAAGGTAATCAGAGCTTTAGTGGGACAGACGATTTCCAAAGCCAAAGCTACCCACTAAAGGGCCCCTTTCTCCTCCAACCGGTGGTTATATATTTTTTTTTTTTTTTTTTGAGGGGTTCGTCCCAATAGACTCCTTCCAAAAATGAAGGGGTTCCCCCTCCGTGGTCGTCTTGCCGCCCGATGGAATAAGTAATATTATTGGATATGTGAAAAGGCCGTCCACGAGGAGGAGGGGAATTATATAGAGATTTCGGTGTGGTCAGTCGCTCATTAAAATGCTGAGTTGTGTCGCTGGCGGCCTCTGGTGTTGCTTGGTGTTTCTTCCGCTGTTGTTGATTCCCTTGTGTCACGTGACCGTACAAGAGGATATTTAGCGAAGATGAATTTCAATACTTAGAAGGGAATTTTCATGTGGAAGAGATGTAGGAGTTGTAGTAGTGGGCCATTTGACTGTCAGGGGTGTGGTTGAGGGCCAGGGGGAGCGCCAGGGGTGTGGTTAAGGGCCAGGGGGAGCGCCAGGGGAGCGCCAGGGGTGTGGTTGAGGGCCAGGTGAGTAACAACAGTAGTATGCACGAGACGTGATGACCCTTTGACTTGGCGTGGAGGTGTGCTAGTACCGCCCTGCTTCTAACGACCGTCCAGGCCATTAAACCTTAATTGTTCCTTTCTTAATCACCCTCATTAACGCTGAGTCCCACACGGACGTCCATTACACAGTAGTTTTCATTGTGTTATGATTGTCATTTACCCGTGTGTGTGTGTGTGTGTGTGTGTGTCGTGGTCAGCCAAGCTCATGCCCCATTTGCCTTCACTAACCTCACGTTGGGGCTTATTTCCTGTGCGCCTTAGACTTAATTCCCCCCCTCGCGCCTCACGTGTGGGCAATGGCTACATTCCTGTGTGTCAGGAAGGACCAATGTTTCTTGTACTGGAACAGATAAGTGAGCTTAGTGGGGGATAACGCTGGGGAGATTGCTCGAGGGAGTGGCCCTAGGGGAGACTATTGGGGGGAGCTTAGGAAGAAGCATCTGGGGAAGTGGCCTGGGGGAGAGGCCTGGGGAAGACTGCTTTGGAAGGTGACTTCCTTCTCTGTCGACCTTCTCAACCGTCTCTCTCTCTCCTGTCCCTCCGTCTCTTCCTCATCTCTTTCTCTGTCTTTTGTCTCCCCACCACAGAGGGATGCGTCCCGTCTCGACCTCCACCACAGACGCATGGTGGAGATCTAGCCAAAATTGTCGACACAGCAAATTACTCCGTCGAGCACTCGACATTACTCGACCCCCTTGGGTGACGCATCAGTCTGTGATCATTCCCGAGCCGAGGCAAGCTTGAGCTACTTGAACCCAGCTCGGTCTATGATCATGCCCGAGCTGAGCCAAGCCTGATATCCTTCGAGATGATCCAACTCTGAGATCATTCGTCGAGCTCATCCAAGTCTGAAATCATTCTTCGACCTGAGACAAACCTGAGATCATCCATGAGCCGAGCCAAGCTGACCTTTCCTCCCGACTGACCTTTGGTGAGTAGCATTTTCATGCCACTTAAACCTGTCGTCCAGTTACTGATGGTCGATTGTCCTTTTTTATACCACAGAGAACTTTTTCACCCTAGAGGGCTATTGACTGGTATGGCACTGTTCTCAAGGGCGGTCGATGACGTAACTCATAAAGTCGTGGAATAAATGACTTAGAGAGAGAGAGAGAGAGAGAGAGAGAGAGAGAGAGAGAGACTCACTCTCTTTTTACCACACACACATATGTACCTGTATAGTTTTAGGGTACAAAGGTTATTTTCACTACCCGTTGAGCACGACGATACGACCACACTTCAGCTCGACGGTACGACCCCTTGATCACGACTGTACGACCCTTGGATATGATGGCCTGACTTTTGACCTGACACTCAAAGGTGAGGTCAGAGGCCAAACCATTACGCCAGAGGTTTGCACCGTCGTGCTTGAGGGTCGTACCGTCGTGTTCAAGGGTCGTACCGTCGTGCTCAAGGGTCGTACCGTCGTGTTCAAGAGGCTGAATAATGTAGATGGTAATTTTCTCTCTGAGTTAGGAATAAATCACATAAACTTACGGGTTTATTTCACAGACGTGGGATATAAACTTTAGTGACTAGTCTTGTTCACTTGTAAAGTACACTGATAAGGTATAGCTTCTTTTATCTAACACCTGACAATTTCTGATACACTGATGGCTTGTGATAACGCGAAAGTTTACTTCAGTATACTTTTTTTTTCCTAGTTTACTTGGCCAGCTAAGTCTATGCTAACTTGTAGTAGAGTGGCCTTTGGAAAATTAAAGTTTATTCAGATTTGTAGCTGAGATGTAGAGTTTATTCCCGTTATAAATGGCTTTTCCGATAGAATTGTAGATTAGCTTTCCCGTAGGCCATATGCTTGACTTGTACCTTACTATCCTGAGCTATAGCTTGTCTGTAACTTGTAGATTATTTCTTGATCTCTCTCGACTTTCCTGTAGTAAACGTTGTAGTCGTTTATACCTTTTGTTAGTCGCGTGGCTCTCGTAGACGAACCGAGGTGAGGTAGAAATAGATTTAAAGGATAAATATTTACTAAATACAGACCCGGGGGTGGCAGGTGGTAGTAGGCACATGCGCACTGAATGTGACGCCGTCTGCGCAGAAGCGCAAATTTAGCTAAAAGGTTTAAAGATAATGCATTACAAATATAGGTCTTTATTCATTGTCTGAGGAACTTTATTTCTTCTTGTAGATTCGTTACTGAATAAAGGTAAACTTGTAGGACGGGGTAGCAGAGGCTCCAGCTGTTTGTAATACATTAGGCAGGTGCTAAAGACGACCCTTCCGCGGGCCCGGCGGCAGATGGTAAAGACGACCCTCGGGCCCGACGGCAGATGGTAAAGACGACCCTCGGGCCCGACGGCAGATGGTAAAGACGACCCTCGGGCCCGACGGCAGATGGTGCAGGTATCGAGAACCGATTACTGCTCTTCGCCGTGGCGACAGCTGGTGCGGTCGATGGCTGTACGTTAGTAAGACCAGTGTGGTACTGACCCTCGTGTGGCGAGATTGGCTGCGGTATTGACCTCCTCATCACCACCACGATGCGACTCTTGCTCATGACGGTACGACCCTCGACCACGACGGTGCGACTGTCTGGTAAGGTGGTCTTTGACCTCACACACACACACACACACACACACACACACCCTTGGGCACGGGTATCTGAAACCACCATTACGAAACCAGACGTTGTCTGCAGTAGAGGACGCCACTCCTGCGGGTGGGTGTCTGCCCGGCGGAGGCCTGGGCGCAAAGCAATCATTTCCCGCTGCTCTCCGCGGGCGACGGAGCAGAGAACCCCGGCCAGTTTTCATCCTCCTCCATGATGTCATTTGGTAAAAGAGTCTATCGGGACGGGTAATCAGATTATGAGTTCCTGTGTAATTGAAGCCGGAGAGAAGTGGACTTTAGCTGCCTGTGTTTTAGCTTCTACCGCCGGGGCAAATGTTGCAATAACTTGCCGGCATGATGAATGCTATATTTGCTTTATCTCTCTCTCTCTCTCTCACCCTCTCTCTCTCTCTCTCTCTCTCTCTCTCTCTCTCTCTCTTTCTCTCTCTCTCTCTTTCACACACACACACATACAGAGTTCTGTCAGTTTGCTTGTTTGTTTGTTACCTCCTCGCCTAGGGGTCGCATGCCCTCCCCTCCTACCCAGTGTTCTGTTGTCATGTTGTGTTCTCAGCTTCCCAGAGGCAGTCGTTATGTACTGCCTCTCGGCTCAGCTTGTTCCACGGGTGTGCGCGACTCCTCCTGCTGGAGGTCTACTTCCTCAGTGGTGTAGATTATCCTTGATGTCTGTAAATGTTTAAAGTAGAGAATAAAGATATACGGTATCAGTGAGCTCGACACCCCTTCTTGGTTCCCCTTCAGCGTGAAACACACCCCATCATCTACTCCCATCACTGTGGTACCCCCATCACCCCATCCTTCTCCCTCTACCACCCCAAATTTTCTATATTAAACCCACCACCAATATAATACCTGACCGCTTCCCATCATCTCTATCCGCTTCGTATTTCATTCTGGTCTCTCCGGGAATCAGTCTGTCTCTCTCTCTCTAGTCTTCCCCACGCTATGTCTCTCTCTCTACAGTGGCCAAGAGAGAGATGGGGAGAGAGAGAGAGAGAGTGAGTCTGGTGTCTCTCCCCCGTCCCGTCCCCTCTGTTCACAGTTGAGCAGCGGTGGACAGTATGAGCCAATCATATCTGCGTCTCATTTTAAATCATTTTCCTTGCCAGTGGACGCGGACAAGACGCGGCCGGGGTCTGCGGGGACCTCCGAGCACGGGGTATGGGTAAAGGCAGTTCTCCTCTCCTCCCCCCTCAGCCAGCCAGCCTCTACCCGGGATATTTACCTACCTTTATGTGCTTCTTCCATTGGCTTTTATGCGCCTGGTCCACCACACCACACTGCTGCTGCTGCTGCCAGTGTAACGGGTGGGGTTCTATTGCTGGGAGGGCGTGCGGGCGTCCCAAGTTCGAATCAATTACACGGGAGGCATGATATCAGAATGCGCTATCACCGACGTGGCATCAATTACCGAGGGAAGTATGTGTGGTGATGTCAGGGGCTGATGTGGCTGGGTTTGACATCAATTACGGCCGATGATGTCATGATATCACTCAACCTTCCCTAGAGAGGTCAAGGGGGGGGGGGGAAAGGTTGTTATCACAGCTTTAACCATCGTTCGGGCTCGTTGCGTCTACAACGGTAGTTAAGTAATTTACCTTAGACCTGGAGATGCGCGGGCAAGATAATCCTCTACACACGGGTTCATTTACCGTCCTTTATTGGCGTCCGGAAGGACTGGATTCCCGCCGGAGACTCGAGCCTCAAGTGGCCATAAGGACGAGAAGGGCAAAGTTTTGTGGTTGCGGGAGAAGAAGAAGAAGATGGTTCGCGGGCCACTGGCGGTGGTTGGGTCCCGCCCGCCAATCGGAGGCCAGATAGACTGTTAGATAAGGACATAACGAGCGACGGCCATTCACAGAAGGAAGACAAGCAGTCAGGAAGCACCGGGGGGGTGGGGGGGGGGCTGAATACTGGAGGCAGTTTTACTGGAAATATAAAAAAATCTTTTGTCGTATGCTCTGAAGTACTTTGGATTTCTCGGGCAGTGCGGTAAGGTCCCCTGTTTACGAAGGTACGACCCTTGAGTACGACGGTACGACTCTTGGGCACGACGGTACGGCACTTGGGTACCATGGACTGCCCTTCGTACCCTCGCGCTCAAGGGTCGTACCGTCGAGCTCAGGGGTTCGTACCGTCGTGCTCAAGGGTCGTACCGTCGAGCTCTGGGGGTCGTACCGTCGTGCTCAAGGGTCGTACCGTCGTGCAGCATATCACCAAAACGGTGTTAAGTTAGTCAATCAAGCATTTGAATTACCAGCCAATAATTAATGGGAATTGACATAAGTAGATTACATGAATTACAGAATTCACGATATAGATGAGGAAGGGCGAAGACAGAATACAGTATATCAATACAGAACAGAGAGACACCACTCAGTCCCCAGCTGAAAACCACTGAACCTCCTCAAAGTCTTGCCAAAAGGAGAACTACATCTTGATAATTACGTTTGATATGTACTGATATGAGCTGATAACGGATAAGAATTATTACAGTGGGTCCGTCCGTATGGCCGATAATCTTTATGTTAATCAAGTACGGAAATAACGCTTACGTTCCTAATTGTTACCTTCATAGCCATTTAGAACTAATAATACCACTTAAAATCTAATTAAAAGTATTTATCAATAGCAGTAAATGGCTCTCATAAATGGCTATGCGACACAAGTGTTTCCCGGACACCATTTATCGTTACAGTACTTGCAGTTCGTTACTAAAGTTAATAAATGTCTCGCTGAGATAAGGAATAAAACCAGAATTATCCTGACAGCCAATTACAGTCAGTCCTCCAGTAGCCAATCAGAACTGAGCACAGAGGATGGTTCTCATCCTCGACCCAGAACTGATGTCTTTCTCCCACTCTCTAGAATTATGACCGCCAGTCAGAGGATTACCAGTCAGGATTGCCAGTCAGACCTTAGGGAATATTAGCACCTGTTCAGTGATCATTGCTGTTTAGAGAAGAAAATGATGTAGCAAACAGCTGGAATAATAATAATAATAATAATAATAATAATAATTATAGTAATAATAACAATAATAAAGATAAAAATAATGATAATGGTAATAGTAATGATAATAATGATAATAATAATAATAATAATAATTATCTTACTAATAATTTTATTTGTGCAAAGGAAAATAAAAAAGTATTGGTTATAATAATGATCATAATATTCTCGCTCCCTGCGCGAAAATGGTATCCATCAAACAGACAAATTAATAACTGTCACCCGCGCCAATTACAGGCCCGATTAAAACAGAAAATGGCATCTGGCTGCGAAAGAAAACGAGATGGTCGTAGATAAGCGTAATTAAAAACTAGGATTATCAACGCAATAAACAGAAAGAATATCCCGGGCCACAACAACACCGCCATGGCTCAATGGGACATAAAGTTATAGATCAGATTTGATAAATCCTTCCCGCTGGTTTTACGCTAGAGGCTCTGCGGTGAAACGCGTCCGTAGAATTATTAACCACAGTTGTGGCAAAACTGACTTGTTTCATCACCGTCCTGAAATGAGGAAAAAAAAAAAGAAAAAAAGAAGCCTCAGTAAGTAGAAATGTTTATGAAAATCTAGAGACAAGAGCGATACAAGTGGTGAAGGACAGAGGAGGAGTTTTATGAAGAGGTAAATATATGGCTATTTCGTGAGGGTTAGTTGGGACAGGGGAATAGGGAGAGTTAGTTACTGGAGCGTGTGACGTATAGGACAGAGCGCAGGAGGTCTGTTTTGTGAAGGATAGGAAGACAGGATCTATATACTGAGGGATAAAGACAAGGGAACGATACAAGAAAGGATAGAAACAAGGTAGTTATATATGCAAGAAAGGATAGAGAGAGCAGGTATGTGGAAAGACCCGCCTGCCGGTGTGAAGGATAGACGCACTAGCATTGCACTGGGAACTGGAGAAGGATAGACGCAGACACAGACCATGCAGACCACGTGGCCGTATACGACTATACGCACAAATACGCAAATCATAATGCTTTAGATTGATGGCTGAATGAAATACCGACGGACCAGTTGAGGCAGATGGTGGACGGACGATTGCTGTCAAGTTGATGATCCAGGCAGTATAGAGAAACAGAGGCTAATGATAAACACAGTTATTGATGTCAGAAGTTAGTTATAAAACAGGAGGAAGAGCAACAAATTATTAATTGACTCTTATTCGTATTACTTAAGATATGAGGAGGCAGAAGTGTATGATAAATGGATAAAGGAACTTGAATAGATAGAGATATGAGATTATAGAATAGATTCTCAGATTAATGAGGTCGATCGACTTTGGGGAAAAAAAAACGGTGGAAAGAGATGAATGGTGGATGAATAGCCAGCGTAATGGGGAGGTAAGGGTGAGGAAATAGGGAGATGAGGACATGGGTGGCGAAATAATAGGGTAATGGGGGCAGGGTTGGCGAGATGATGGGGGAGTTGAGGGCCGAAATAGTATGGGAATGACGGTGGTGGTAGAATAGGGGGGAATGGGTGTATCAAGAGGTTGGGAAATAAGAAAATGGGGAAGGCAAGGTATGGGTAAGGAAGGTAATGGGGAGCCTTGGTGAAAGTGAAGACTGGTGACTGAGACTGACTGTGGAGAATAAAGACTGAAAATGACAGGAGAGAGAGAGAGAGAGACGGACGGGGTTGAGGTTGGGGGTTTGACCCTCCCCGGTTGGTGCTTACGGCTGAGGTGGCTTTATAATGACTGATAAGCCGAGCCGTGGGCGGGCGGGCGTGCGGGCGGTCGGCCAGCACGCCCACGACGGCGCCGAAATGAAGAAAAAAAGAAAGAAAAAAAAGAATTGTCCGTAGGATTCGACAGCCGCGTGTCTAGGGTCTCGCCTCGTTACGCCAACCATCATCGTTACCGATGGTTAGTGGGAGTGGGTGGTGGTGACCTCCCAGCTTAACGTTACCGAGTGGAACGAGCACAGATGGGTCGTTTGCGAGGTGGTTGGACGACTGCGGTAGAGCTGCGCGCGAGGGAGAGAGAGAGAGAGAGGTAGAGGGGGGCCGGGGTATCGAGGTCGAGTGACCGCTGGAGGGAAGGGGGGAGGAATAGGGGAAGGGGAGGAGACGTGGGGGGGACAGTCTTATTCATTTTATTTACATTTTCCAATGCCTTTCACCGCTCTTCAAAATATCCCTGGGGGTGATATTGAAATGTTCCGTCCGCGCTGCCCTTACGGACCGCTCCCCCTATATCCTATATATACAGGCACTCGACGCCTTCATCATTCCACCGTGCTCTAACCTAACGCTTCCAGTATACATATACATATCCTCTTGGCATAATCCAGTCGGTGACCCGAGTGTACCAGGTGGATAACCTTAACATGAGAGTTAAAAATGGTCGAGTTGTGGTTGTTAGGAGTTGTAGGTCGTAGTCTCTCTCTGAACGCACCTTAAGGGAAAGCAAGGAAGGTGTCCGACGGCCGAGGAAACGTGGACGAACCGATCTGCAAAAATAAGGCACTTGACGGGGTAACGTTGGAACGATTATAGGATTTCCGAATATTCAGGGATGATAAAATTGCAGAAATTTGATTCTCCGGCGGTAGAAAGCGATGGATGACGCCACATTAATCGCCCCTGATGCCTGCCCACCACCAGCCGCCACAGCCACAGCCACCACAGCCGCTACCGATGCTGCTGCCTCCTTCCTTGTGGTCCCTCGTCCGTCTGTCCTGCTTCCCTTGCACCTCCTCCTCGTGGTATGTTGTGACAATCCCCGAGGTTGTAAGATGGCAGGTGTGACCCCGAGCGTCATATGACTGTGTCATGCGGTATAGATGACATTGACATGGGTGATATCAACCCCTGTATGTATGCCTGTTACACCCACACATAAGTGTGGGTGCAACAATACAGTAGTCTCATCGTGATGCATTGTCTTGTATTATTGATATACATTATAGTCATACAATATGTATTTCCCTCTTATAGTACTGATATACATTATAGTCATACAAAGTATTTTTCTATTGTATTACTGATATGCAGTAGTCATACAATACGAATTTTCCTGTTGTATTATTTATATTCAATGTAGCTATAATTTTAGTGCACAATTATCTGTTCTATAATTTGCATACATTATGATTGTACAATGTCTTCCACATTATCCTGAGCATGTTCTTCTGATCACTAGTAAAGTGCCTTAGCACAGTCCTCTCTACGGAAGCCTGGTCCACGTTAAATCATCGGAAAAAATAATACTTACATTTTTTTCTGGTAAGCCTATCGGGAATTAATTTGCCGGTGAATAGGCTGGATGGGGGAGAGAGAGTAGGCCGTAGGCCTCCCCTGTCCGTGTGTGTGTGTGTGTGTGTGTGTGTGTGGATCCTCTTTACATTTTCCTTTGATGGTTCGTGAGTACAGTGAGTGCTGGAATATACTTAATGTGTGAGTTCGTTTTGTATGTTTTTTCTCTGTGTGTGTGTGTGTTTGTGTGTGTGTGTGTGTGTTGCTCCCCAGGGGTTGACGTGGTACCAAAGGGGAAACTGTGATTCATCTCTTAACATTAATTCCGTCGATGAAATGACAATGAGCGGCTTCTCCTTCATGACGGCCTCAGCCAAGACCTCCTATTTTATTAACCTCCTTCCCTCGTCTGACATTCCCTTTAGGACTGAACTTTGATCAGCAGACGCTGGAAGGGTCTGCAGCCGTGGACTGGATCAGGGTTCATGAACTTAAACCCAAGCGTTTGGTCAAGGGGTTCGAATCCCAGTGGATGCTGAAGAGACGAGGTGTAAAGGAAGGTGTTGAACCCTTCAAGGGCGCCTCTGGTCAGGTTCCTCAGGTATGTATACATCCGACTGCTTTGGTATATGTGCTTGGTTTTTAAAGGTCGTGAAGGTCAGGTCGTCTGTGATGAAGTCAAGAGTTTGGCAGAGTCGTTGGTTTAGTCATGGGTCAGTCAAATCGCCACAGTCGAAGCCAAGGGTCGATCAGATCATTACAGTCGAAGCCAAGAGCCGATCAGGTTATTACCTTTTGAAGCCAAGAGTCGATCTGATCGTCTTGGGACCAAGCCGCAGTCTGAAACTACCCAGCTGACACAGTATGGCAGTCCTTGTGAAGAATGTTGCCACTACTGACGCAGTGCGGCGACGCCCGTGGAGTGGGGTCCTGCGGCCTCATGTTCCTTCCGGAGGAGATGAATCCTTCGGCAAGCGCAGGGGGGCACAGAGCTCCTGGGATTTCGTGGGGAGAGAGAGAGAGAGAGAGTGAGACGGCCGCTGCCAGCGATCCTGAACGAACAACAAAAAAGCAAGGAGCAGAAAGACATAATCACGAATTTTATGGCTGATTGATATAGGCGGAGGGAGGGAGGGAGGGGTGGGGGTGGGGGTCGGTGGAGGGGGAGGGCGTCGAGGGGGGGGGTTGGAGTGAGGGAGGGGGAGTGGGGGGGAGGGAGAGGGTAAGGATGATTAGATACAAATAAGGGGAATCTCGAGTAGCGGGCGACCCGCGCGCCGCGCTCAGTTCGAGTGAGGGAGGGAGGGAGAGAGAGAGAGAGAGGGAGAGGGAGCGAGGCAGTGGCGCGTCACGGGTCTACCTTGTCACCAGCGCGACATCACCATCACCAGAGCGTCATCATCATCATCATCATCATCACCAGTGGGAGGGGGGTAGTATCATCACTATCTACCTCGAACTGCTTCGTCATCACTATCATCCCCTAATTTATAAACAGCCAGCTTTGTTGGCTGGATTGTTAGTTTTTATTCTTTTCAGCTTCCAAGTGTCTTTAAGCCAGTTCCTTTATTTACGGATAACTTGTTTATTGATCAGCATTTTCCTTTATATTAACTTGGAAATAAAGGAAATAGGATGAACGAAAATGTTTAATTAAAAAAAAAAACGAAGAAAACGGAAAGCAGGTAGGTCATTAACCTAGCTCACTATCTTTCGTGGATTATTTAGCTTACATTGGTTGGTTGGTTCTTTGGGCTTATGGCCAATCGACTGCCAAAGGTCATTAAGGCCATCAACGTAGTTATAATAACCACTAATCGAAAATTCTTAAACACCTTCTGCTGTTTGATCAGTTTCCAAGACCATATCAACAGCTAGGATCATTAAAGTCATTTGAGTAAAGCGATTAACACCAACTCAAAAATCTTTAATACCACCTGAAGATGAGTATTTTATAATCATATCCATTTACAATAAACAAATAACCTATAATATTCTCATAGTTTAATTGGTATAAATATAAACAACTGAACTGCGCACTTGGTGTTGACCGCACTCCCGTCCTCCACACAATTGTATCCCTTCTGTACTGATGTATTACGGTCGTCACACATTAATTCCAGCTACTCAGGCCCCGTTTCCGTTTTCTTTCAGGGTGTATCTTAGGGAATTAAATGGCGGGCCGTTCCTCTCTCAATGGCAGGCTGGTTAAGGCCCTCACATGACACCGGCAGGGAGTTGCAGGCTGCCCTGGTGTTGCTACTCGATTTGTTTGTTGTATTGCAAGTTTTTCCTTTTTACTGGTTATGTTTTAGACATATCAGTATTGCACAGGCTATGTTGCATTTATCATCATAGCAATGGTTGTAATAAAATTGGTGACAATTATTTTGTAGCGTGTTAATAATTGTGTTGAAAGTGTATGTAATACATGAGTTGCGTTGTAAGAGTTGTCAAGACTCCGTTTGACTTAGATTTATGGTGTAGCCCTTACCGTGGCGAGCTGGAGTTGTGTTGCAAGGATTTCCATTGCACTGGTATTGTAGTGTTGTAGGTTGTGTTATGTTTTTGGTTATAATAGTCCTTTAACAAAAGGTTGTGAGGTTGTGTCGCATGTTGAAACAATAACGCAGGTTTTGACAGCAGTGTTGGGTTGCAAGTGTGTGTATAAAACTTTGGTTATGTTGCAAATGTTGTTATAGCACTGTTTGAGTTACAATTGGTGGTCGAAGGCTAGGCCATCATGCCCAAGGGTCGTACCGTCTTGCCCAAGGGTCGTTCTGTCGTGCTCAAGGGTCGTACCGTCGTGCCCAAGGGTCATTCCATAGTGCTCAAGGATCATACTGTCGTGCACAAAGAGCTTTGGGAAATACAACGATTCCTAAAGACCTTATTGTTATTTGATAAAGGTCACCCAGTTACAGGAATGCGTTTGTGAAAGTCATATTCAACTCAAATCCAGTTCAGATACCACATACGTGGCAGGATTCCTGTGTAGCTTCTACAAAATATTTAGAATATTTTTCCTCTTCTCTCTTTACTTCTGTATCATTTTATTTGTTCTTATTTATGAATCATTTTAGCTCTGATCTTGTTGAGGAATTTTACTCTTAATTGGAGCTTTCGATATGATAATGGACAATTGAATGGATAAACAGATAAATGAATGAATAAATATTTCGCAGTCCCATTTAGAGAGAAACCTGATATAACTGATACAGAGCGAAGTGTTAGAGCAATTTAATTGGCAAATGCAGATAATCAAACGAGAGAGCAAAATGATCCAAGATATTATTAAAGTTTCCCATGAATAAGAGGCTTTTAAAAAAACCTGTAAGCAGCATATATGGCAGCATTTGAAATGGTGTACGCAGTTCGTCCTTACCATTATAGGCCAGAGCAAATCTCTGTAAACCATGCAATACATCTCTAAAGCGCTGCTCCATTTGAAATTCCCATAACGGGGAGAGTGACTTTGTGTACAGGATGTATACAACCAGGTATGTACGTATTCGTTAGCTGTTTGTGTCCGCGAATTCTTGGGTAGTTCTATGTAATATATGACCTGGAATTCTATCTATAAGTTTCACATTTAATAGAAATGTCAATAGGTATAATAGATAATAATATATAAAGTTAAATATAATGTAGGGTGAGCTGTGATGTGTATTTATCCTAGTTATAAGTAACAAAAAAGTATTGCGCGCTGCACTAGGTGGCAACTGAGCCTGGCGCCGAAGCAGCAACTGGTGTTGTCTGTATGTTTGATGTCGGATTTAATGGCTCCCGCCTGCTAGGTGGTCATTAAGCCGGAGTCCCTACACGTCAAACAACTGTTGTCCTACATCAAATAACTCTGTGGAAAAACTAGGATAGTTTTGTTTTTCTCTCACTTCTGTCATATTTCTGAAAGTATGTTACATCTTCACATTAGTAACGAAAGAATGTATGTTCTTTATTTAGCAAATATAACTGATTTCCATTTTCACGTCACGAATCTGATTACATCAAAAAAGAAATATATTATCAAGTGCCAAGTAGTTTCCCCTTCATTTTCCCGCTTCATCTCAAAAATCCGTATTTTATTTATATTTTCACCCGCTTCTCATACATATATATCCATGGGGATAGGATAGAAAGAAATACGATATAACATATTTCCTGAGTGTCGTAGGAGGCTACTAAGGGGGGCAAGATCGGGAAGCTGGAAATCCTCCCCTCCTGTAGTAGTACTTTCCATGTGAAGGAACAGAGGAAAGAGGCAAGCGGAGATGCATCGTCTAATGCCACATCCGGCTGTTCCTGACGCTACCTCGCTCACGCGGGAAATAGGAAACTCGTAACAGAGGCTTGAGTTCATAACTTAATGTTACATTTCATCTGCAAAAGCTGCTGTCATAATGGAACTTTCTTAAGACGATCACAGAGATAGAAGTATATCTATTATCGTGGAAACAGAGATAGAAGTATATTTATTATCGTGGAAACAGAGATAGAAGTATATCTATTATCGTGGAAACAGAGATAGAAGTATATCTATTATCGTGGAAACAGAGACAGAAGTATATCTATTATCCTGAAAACCAATGTATATGAGCATATAACGTATTAAATGATTGTCAACATTGTGTCTATATATTTATTTTTTTCTTTAGATAGAATTGCATTTTACTTGATCGATTTATGCTAATAAATTCATGCTTCTTTATTTATTTAACCCTTTTTTTTCAAGTGGGTGCTGATTTGAATATTTTTCTTTCCATTTCTATTCATTATTACTTTGGAGTGTTGCATAATGTTAAAAAATTCAGGTAATATATTTTGACTAAAAGAAGCTGTTGATGACAGCAAAAGAAAACTTTACATAATCCAATAATGTAACTATTAGTTTCTCGCCGAACTATACTTGTCGTTTAAGATGTAGGCGAAGCAGACAATTGAATGTCTAAATTTCGGTGAAACAAATGCTTGTTATTAAATTCTATTGTATCATAAAAGTTACAGCTTATGTTAGCTTTCTTAAATTGAAAGGAATATATTTGTTTTCTTTTTCTCTATTCATTTATTTATTTGGATTTTACTGGTCAATGGTTCAGACTCTCATATGACGACAGGTGACCTGTTGTGCGAGTGACAGTCGTTGGAGAGTTTCAGTTCTGTTGTAAATCGGTGCAAATCACTGTTCTCAAGTGAAGCTAGAGATTATGGAAGTAAAAACAAGATGCAACTTTAATTCATGGCACAAGAAATATTCATGGGGTCGGCCATATCCATGAGCTTGAGTAAGAGTGGTAAGTAATTGGACTTAATTTGTTAAATAGTACTAAACGTATTTTTCTCTAAATCTCGCAAAAATACGATTATACAACATTTCACGGCTAGGCTTCCCTAAATACACAGTTGGTTAATGTCATCAGAACCACAGTTGATCCTCAGGTGTAGCATATTAATATTTACAACTGCAAATAGAGCTTTAACAAAACTTTTACTTTGTCGTTAATTTTTACGTAATTATGTTACATATAGAGCAATCTTCCGTCGAATCAACACACACACACAAACACACATAATAATAATGATATTATGAAGAATAACACACCTAATTTCGTCGGGTGTCTGCAAAGCCGTAATTACAATAAGAAGCGAATGCTTTTTAATTAGTTGATGGTTAGCAAATATTTTCATGTCATTTAAAAGTTGCGATGTAATTTGATATCATCTGGTGCCATTATTTTCGGTGTTTGGCGTTTTGATTTAACCCATTTCGCTTAAATTGACCCATTTTCCAGAATCGTAGTCTTGTTTAGCAGAATAATGGATGACAGCTTAGTCAGTTTCCTCCCGTTACGGTTGTGGTATAGGACACGTCACAGTACTTTCGCCAGGATTATATATATATATATATATATATTAGTGGTGGGATGATAAATTATCAATCAGGGCAGAACAATAATGAGTAGTCATATAAACAGATACTTTTTCAAAGATGCCGAAATAAATTTCTCTTCTCAGTTTCATAGATTTAATTACTGGAATAGAATAGAAATCGTTAAAAAAATCTGAAAACCCCATCATCAAATTATTTAACAGGATTGAGATTTGGGATTCTCTTTTTCCCTAATAAATACGAACAAGAGTAGCTTAGCAAGAATAGCCATGGGGGCAATTTTTTCCTAACGACTTAGCGGGGTAAAGAAAGAGGTAAGTAATAGGTTTAAAGTTCAGGCCTCAGTCAGCAGGGATGTAATTATGTTGAAAAAACTATGTTTAATGTTGGATGTGCATAGTTATTGGAGAGAACGTTTATATTACAGTCTATTTGTCAAGCAGATTCTGTGGTTTCCTTGTTATTTTTAACAGATAAAAGAAATTTTATTTGGATTTGTAAGAGTGTTCGTGCATCATTAACAATTTTCTCTCCACAAAATTTTATATATCTTCATCAAGCGGCACAAAGTTGAATTATTTGTGGGTTGTCAAATGTCAAACCTGTCGACCGTGTGGTGGTGGTG
This sequence comes from Panulirus argus, assembly GCA_038088735.1. Lineage (NCBI taxonomy): Eukaryota > Metazoa > Arthropoda > Malacostraca > Decapoda > Palinuridae > Panulirus > Panulirus argus. The sequence continues at coordinate 22,460 of JAYMFT010263687.1, forward strand.
GGTGGGGATAGGGGAAGGCGCTCATCAACCCCTTTCCCACAAGTCACCACCACCATCACCACACTTATCGCTTACGCAGCATTCGTCTCCACCTCTCCCCCCCCTCCCACCACCACAACCCAACACCACCACTCGCCCATTCAACCACCTCTTGCGTCACCCACCCACCTCCCTCGCTAGTTTACTGCATCTTCACTTGCCTTTTTCTTCTATCATTTGTCTCGGGTGGCCGTGGTGCGGTGGTCATCGTCGCTGGCCCAGGTTCGATCCGTTGACGGGTTCTCTGCAACGGCGTGAAAGGTGGCTTGTTTTTGCAGGGTATGGGGACATCGTTTCATCATGCACCTAACCCAGTATTACCAAGCTTAACCGCCTAATTTAACAAGTTAACCCACCCTCCTAACAACTTAGCCTGATCACCTGACAAAACCTAATCTAACCTAACTACCTAACTTAAACCTAATCCAGCTTAGTTATCTAACCTAAGTACACCTGAGTCAGTCTAGTTTAAATTTGACCTAATCTACGATAGTGCTAAAAAGCCCTCCATTGTTCGAATCTCGGACCCGGACGGCCGGCTCACAGCCATCCCAAGATGTCCATCCTTACCCTCTGGAGTTGGCTGGTATATGTGTAGGTACCTGGCGTGAGCTGGCATAGGAAGGTAAGAGTGCAGCAGACCTTTAGTGTCGCTGGCTGACGCCTGGGGTTTGAGAGAGTGACTCCGCCAGTGCGCGCGCTTCGGAGGGTAAAAATGTTAAAAAGAGTTGAACGTCCCGGCTACAACGCAATTATTTCCGTATGATCTTCAGTTATTTTACGTTACTTATATCACGCTAAACTACGTATAACTTTCGTATTCCTAGACTTAAAAAGATTCCCTTCTCTTGGCGGCAAAATACATTTTCAACGATTTATCAATCCTTAACGCTCACTTTGCCTTTGCTCTGGTTCGCTACCTCCCCCGCCTCCCATCGCCATACTTACCCAGCAACACCTTCGCTCGTCATCTCCCTCACCAGCTGATGCCATCATCCTCACTACCAACACTCGCCGCGCTCCTCACTGACCCATCACCATCTTCACTCAGCGCCATAAACATGCCGGATCTCTCTCCCTCACCACTCAGCCTCCCTCACCTGTTCTCATACTCACCTGCGGTCCCTCCCCCTCACTCATCACTTGCCCTCATCTCTCGCCTTTACCCACCAACGCCATGTCGCCTGCCTCACCCACTCTCCTTGCCCTCTCACTCCCTCACCCCTCATCACCTTTCTCATCCACCCCTTTCCCTCGCTCGTCAGATCCTCTCACATACGAGTGTAGTTTTTAAGCTCAAATGCGGTGTAAGTAGGATTTGGCATGTTTCCAAACACACTAAACACCATTTTGGTTTCTGGCTAACCCCTGTCATCTCTTGTCGGTATATATGTGTGATAAAAGCGTTGTTCCAGTGCTACCCGGTGACGGCACAATGAAACTATGTCATGGTCACAGCACAGAACAATAACATAGTGCAAGAGCTTTGTATCGAGATGAAAAAGAAAACGTAAACCGTGAATGTAAATAAAGTCTCGTGCATCCGGTGAGGCTAATTCTTATCCCTTTGCGTGATGGGGTTGTTTTTGTGCAGCGTAAGTTCTGTGTTGGTGTTAATTAATAGATTTCTTTTTTTAAATAATGCATGTACGTGAAATAATGCTTTTGCACGTGGAATATATTTAATAATTTACGTTTATTTTACTGTTAATGCATTCTCACCGTACGTGATGAGGAATGAATTAATAGAAAATTAAACAAGTTATATATATATATATATATATATATATATATATATATATATATATATATATATATATATATATATATATA
>JAYMFT010263688.1:0-10732 GCA_038088735.1 Panulirus argus
TATATATATATATATATATATATATATATATATATATATATATATATATATATATATATATATATATATATGCACACGCACACAGACAAACAAACACTAAATTCATATGATATTCAAGTCCCGTGAATGAAGATATCACTTTGTGTAATTAGAGTGACATGTTCAATTACAACTCTTGATTACGTTTGATCTTGTTAATTAATTACGGCCGTCGTGAGAGGGAGAACCATTCATCTGTGATCAAGTAACATATTCCACGTTTTCCTGTGAACACTCCGGGGAATTACTCCCTCTGAAATATTGGTACTGCATCACGTGAGGACAGGGTAATTGCATCATAAATCTTTTCCTTCTTAGGCTAATTGATTACATTTTTTTTCCGTTCGATTAGTTACGCCAGATGGGGAAGAGGGAGTGAGGTATTGAAGACATACATATCTCTCAAGGCTTCCACTTGATTAACCTATTGTCTCAAATGCATATGTGATTGAAGAATTTAGAATGACGTATATAGAGAGGGGGAAGGAGGGAGGGAGGGAGGGAGAGAGAGAGAGAGGGGGGGGGGCAGGGAGGGAGGTTCCCTACAGCATCCCTGACTATCTAGGTCCAGGCCCCTGCACCTTACTCATCAGGTTTCCTGCCGCTGGTGTCGTCAGGCCCTTGGCCATATAGAAGCTGTTGCTGAAGGCTTCAATAACTCGTCTGATAATTACCCAAAAACTTGAGAGTTTATCACGAGAAATTTGGTGATGGGACCAAGATGGCAAGGTGGTATGGTGGATGGCAGAACAGACTGTGTCCAAGTTAAGGACGTGGATGGTACTCCTTCCCTCCTCCTCCTCCTCCTCCTGCGACCTCACCTTCAGGATTTACTCCCTCAGTTTACTTACATCCAAACCACGACGGCTGGTGTGGCAGGGAAGGAATTGCTCTCAATGTTAAATATTTTTTCTTCCTAACCTTAACCAGCTGATACACAGAGTCAGCCATATATATATATTGCTGTTTCCATTATGAACCCTGGAAGGTGTTGTCATCTTCCACACAGCTTCTCTGACAATGATATGGCTGGAGGAATTCTCAAGTTAAACTGATTCCTAATTTCAAAAGAAAAACACGCCACATTAACCATATCCCTTACTATACTATAAGTTATTTCATTTATTAAAAACACTGTCTAGTACTAATTGGTGGAATTATATTTGCCACACGCAGCATGTAACTCCAGACCTCTCTGTAACGGTAAAATGTCTCAGTTGGGTATTTCAACCGATCAAAATAAATACACGAAAGCTTTAAGAGGTCATCGACTTGGCCAGTAATCCTGTAAGTCCATCCGAGACAACTTTTCCAGTTAACTTTTCTTCAGGACTTCCCCGGGTTGAGCTCTCCTAAACCCCAGACAAGTGAGGTTGTTCCGAGAACCTCGCTGCTACTTCTCTTCAATTCCCGGCAAGTTCTCCTGAAAGCCCGGCGAACTTTGTTCTTTGGAGAGGTTCATAAGTTATATGAGATGGACCAACTTAAAAGATTAAGTTCCCTGAAGTACCTCACATCATCGGTCTGTCTCGGATTCCGTCAACAACTACGGCACGGATGAACTAGGGGCTGTAGTTTCCATCTGCTGTATCTTGACGGTACTGAACAGGGCAGAATCGGTAGTTACTTAGGGTCACTTGTGTCACTTCAGTCACAGATTCAGGCATTCATCTAAACGTTTACGTTGGTGGTGTGTGCAAAACCGCATGGCGAGCATGATGGCCGTAATCTATTACATCCAAGAGTATAGCAAGAAATGCAAGTATGGAAGTGAGACATTTGCATAATCCTCAACTCTGGATGACCAAATGAGGTACTTCTTACAGGAGGTCGAGTGTGAGCGTTGCGTATCATAATTGTGGGAGGTCAGTTGCATAGTCTCTGGGTCACAATTTCCCGTCCGGCAACAAGCAGAGGCTGGCCCGTTGTTATCACAGGGCCAAAAGGGTGTCTCTTATCTACGATGATATCTCCCCATCCCACACATTTTTCTTGCTCTGTGAATCCCACTGAGAGATTGGTGTACAACGGGTCACACCGTGACAGCAGTTGTCGATATGGATTGCATGTAATAAGGATTTCAACGAACAAATCTATATCATAACTTCTAAACTATATAAATCATTTATCTTAAAACAAGAAAAACAATGATATTACTAAACAATAATAAAGGCAAAACGATAACCAATATCATTATTCAACAAGAATGGTTGATGATTGAATTTTAGTCCAGTTCCGACCATACTGAGGCCAACATGTAACCACAGTAATTAGCACTGTTTTCTGATATCGTGTGTTTCGTACAGAAATCTTGCTGCCGTATCAACTAAAAGAAAAATCATCGCACAAGACAAAGCAGTACTAGTCAGCGGCATTACAGAACTTTCCGTCTTTCTCCAATTAGTCTAACAAGCTCTTTTCATCTGGGACTCTAACTGGGGGCCAGCTATCATTAAGCGAGATAATCATGGCCTCATTGAACAGAAAAATGATATTGGGTTTGTATTATCATTTATGAATAATCACAGTGGGGTTGTTAGGTTCACAGAATGATGGAAAGAACAGCTAGTTTTTACTCATAAGAAATGTAAACACTACATGTGTCCTGGGAGCATTAGGAAGCCATTTGATTTAAAAATACCCACTGAAGCCAGTGAGTAGATTCCGATGTGCTATTGGGATATGTGCTGTTGAATATATTATTAAGTAGTTTTCAACTTTTCATTAAGACCACACTCAGTTGTTTGGAGTTTTCCTCAACTTCAATCTCCTACCGTTGCCGGTCGTTAGATCTCACAGCTATAGTCAGTCGTTCTATGATTTATTTTCTCATACTTTCTTCACAAAATCTCTCATGATTCCTTTCTCAGGTATTCTAAAATTTTGCCTTAACAATACCGTGATGAGGAGATATCTGCCTTATGATCCAAGCTCCGTCTATCTACACTATGAATCTAGGTTTCCCTGAAAGCCATGCAACAGATACCCCCACCCCATGACCTTCCATATACTCCCATGAACAATCCCTTCTTCTTCTTCCTCCTCCTCCTCCTATGTCATACCATGCACAACTATTTACTCCCATGAATCATTACTTATCCCTCATGATCAAACCACTCCTACGTACCATCGTCCTCACAACACAGGTTTCCCCAAGCATTCCCATGTCTCGCCACGTATTCTCGTGTATTACTATGCACCTCCAGGACCAACCCACTCCCATCTTCCTCCTCCCACCGCCCACATATCTCCAGGACTGAACGCAATAAAGACCGACTCTGAGCAGCTGGGCTGAGCTTCTTCAGTGTGGGGTAATGAGAAAGACGTGATCTCCCGGGTCTACTGCTTTTGTTTCTGCCAGGAAGACAATGTGAAGAGAACTTCCCCCTTTGCTAGACGTAAACAGATGGTGATGGCTGAAGTTTATCTGACGAAAGGACTGGTCCCTATGTCCACGTTGTAAAAGAGAGATGTATTGCAACCACTATGGAGATTATCTTGTATATAACCTTGTAAACGAGGCTCTGTGACATGTTACCTAGTTAGGTACTTAAGTCTAGAGAAAAGTCATCTGTCCAGCAAGGTTTATAATGTAGGTTGACTCAGCAGCTGTCTCTTACTCTTCTCTGATCTTGATATTCGTATCAAACTTCTTTTCCTTCATTTCGACGCTTATCAAATCCTAGTTAATGAAGAAAATCTGTTTTCTTATTCCTTTCTCAAAGGTTTAGTATCATTTAACTTTACTTCATGAATTAGAAATCTTCAACTGAGACTGAAGCTCATTTCTTGATTCGCGTCTCGAGAGTGTCACCTGTGTGTTTATACGGTCGTGTGTGTCGCTGAGGATGGCACTGGATGACCCTCGGCAGGTGAGTGACCTGGCGGGGGTCAGCAGCTGGCCTGTCCTACAGCACGTCAGAAAATGGCCGGCGGGGAAGGCGCTGCCAACCCTCCTGAATTCTTTTACTCCCTCGACAAATTAGCTTCTTTTGACTCTCTTTTGGGCTAATGATCGCCTAATGAGGATGATTGTCCCTCTGTGATTATTCCTTGTTAAGACTTATTGTCCCATCTCGTCCTGACAAACCAGAGGGCATACTCCATCCTAATTAAGGCTCATTGTCGATAACAATGATACTTTTACGACCGACTCCTTACAATTGATGGAAATCATATACGAGCCATAACTTCAGCTCTCTATTTCCGACTTCGGTTTTGTGATTACGGCTAACACAAACGTCTTTAGATTATTGACTCTGAGTAACTAATTTCATTTAGGAAACATTTGTCCTCAGTAAAGGTCAAGAGAGAAATATGATTATGTTGTGATTCTTTATAACTCTGCCCTCAGTAGTGTCTCGTATCATTATGGCAAACTTTAACAGGTTTGGAGGATTATGAGGAATATTGCTACAGAGAATATGTGAGGATGAATGTGAGGAAATCAGGCCTAGAAGGGAAGGAAAGAGAGGGTGGAATAGAGTGAGGGAGGAGAGCATGAGCAGCAAGGGAGAGTGGCAGGAGAGCGGTAAGAGTAGCAGTGGGGAGCGGAAGGGAATTTTGATGACAGCAGTGGAGAGCGCTAGAGAGAGACGGTGAGAGCAGCAGGGGAGAGTAGTAGCAGAAAGGCGGTAAGAGCACAGGGAGTGTTAATGAAGCGGTGGGAGCGGCAGGGGAGAGAGTGGTAGGGTTCCACTAGGGATAGAAGGGAGGCGCTGGGTGAGAGTAAGAATGAGAGGGGTAGGGAGACCAGGAAAGGTTATGAAAGCTTGAGAAGTAAAGCGAAGGGAAGGGAGCACAGACAGGGACGAAGGAGAGAGAGAGAGAGAGAGAGAGAGTAGCAGTGGTAGTTGCAGCAGTAACAGGAGCAGAAACAGCAGTAGTAGTAATAGCAACAGCAGCAGTAGTATTAACAGCAACTGTAGCAGCATTCATAGTAGAAATGGCAGCAGCAGCAGTAGTAGTAGGAGCAGGAGCAGTAACAGCAGCAGCAGAGGACGGAAACTACAGTCCGACCAAGCCACATTTCACTAACACGTCCCAAAAGCTCTACGGTAGTAGTAGTAGTAGCAGTAGCAGTGGCAGCGGGAGTAAGGACCCAAGAGAGGTTAGAGGTAGTCAATAGGAGGAATAAGAGAGAGGAGGCCAGACGAGTCGTCAGAGACACACTCCTGGTGTGTCAACAGTACCCTGTGGGCCCATCCTCACACTGGGGTAGCAGATCTACGGGAGAATCAATAGAGAGGACTCCAGCAACAGGGTGTTAATGACACTCCAGGCGTTTGGCTACGAGGCAATCTCTTGTTAAAGCTTGGGAAGGGATCAGCATCTCAGTGTTGTACCTAACAAGGCTTATGTAGAATTAAATCCTTCAGTGTTGCACCTGGTGTGGCTTGGGAGGGCTTCAGCCTCTCGGTTATGCTCTATTCTTGGCTTGTGAACAGACTTGGGGGCCCTAGATCTTATACTGCCTATAGATAAATCCTCGCCCTTACTCTCTCTCACTCTGAGACAGTTAGGGTCCGTCAGTGTCTGACCTGGTGTGGCCCGGTAGTGGTCAGTGATCTACCGCTGTCATTGTGTCCTTGAGGTGGAAGTCGAGGACTCGTTGTTATACTTGGTGTGGATTAAAACTGAGCAGTTGTAACAGATGTATATGGTGTTCCATAGGTGCACCCACACGCTCACACACATCATATATACATATATATATATATATATATATATATATATATATATATATATATATATATGAAACCTGTTGGTCAAGAGTCCTTCATAAAGCTACAGAACAAACAATGTGTGAGAGTTTGATTCTCTGAGATTCTATTTGCGTATTCAGTATATTTACTGCAGCTGATGTTCGATGCAGTCAGGCAAGAAGAACAAACTGACAGTGTTTACAGTGTTTGTGATATACTGTCATCATTGTTATGTCTATATTGTTGAATTCCACTGGAAAATAGAACTTGTTTTCCTGAAGTTTCCATCGAATTTAGAATATAATGTGGAAAGACTAACACACATATTACGCGTGGGAGTATTTGGATTAAAAAGACCCCAGATAAAGTCTGCAACAACCATTACCCCGAAGAGTAAAGTGAATAAGCAGAAACAACATAATTTTGGAGCGCCACAGGTATAATCTCGAGACTTTATCCGCAGAGGATAAATATGTGCAAGTTTTGCTGCCACATGCGTTACCTGGAAGGCTATGGTCAATAACCGCAGCAATGTTAGCAAGGTCCTGCCTCGCATATTGTTCCTAGAGAAATGTGTATTAACCAGGACCGCGTAAGTAGTGTGTGGTGCATGTGTTGTCCCTAGGGAGCTGCGCAGCCTGGGAGGGCAGGGTTGTATATATTGTCCTGGAGTAGATTACCGTGGCATTATCAGCAGGCTTAGGGCAAGTGGGTTGTAGTGTCATGTAAGAGCTTACAATGGAGACATCTGAGCTGCAGGCTGGGGTACAGGCGGTTCATAACAAGCGCCCTGCGGCAGTTTCTGGTGGCGTCGTCTGCACGCTTGGGAGGGGTACAAGTGGTTTACATTTTCGTACAGTAGTTTATAGTGGCGTGGTCTGACCTCGTAAATGGCTGCTCTCCTCAACCATAGGCGTGGTGGCGTAAAACCGCTCTGACAGGTTCCTCAGATAACTGGGATAACTTATCCATCACTAGCTACAAAAAAACCCTCCGGGCCCACTAGCGTACAGTTTCGGATAACGCGGTTCACCACCGCCGGCGGCGCGAGCAAAACTATACGGAGTTTTAACTCCACATTTCACTAACAATACACGCCGTTTATAGACTTTGAGCAGATCGCTGGAAATGCAAATATGAATATCTCTTTTGTCTGTTGACTGGAGGGACGAGAGTTTTCTCAGATGAAGTGTTTGGGAAGGGAAATCGCAGCTTTTCTGTTTACTCAAGGCTGTTAATCTTTCAAACTATCGTCTTGCCAGTGACTTCTGACGTGACTTACTTCTTTCCCAGCTTTAGACACGTGTGTGTGTGTCTGTGTCTGTGTCTGTGTCTGTGTCCCTGTCTGTGTGTCTGTGTGTGCTTAAGTAGTATTGTTATCTTCCCCACTCCAGGAGCATATTTCAATCCAGTATTGTTTTAAAAACATCTAGTTTCCCGCAGACATTATGGTCTCAAAGAATTCTAAGTGTCAGTTATCAAACCAATTGAGGATTATTACATTCTATCCTCTCTCACTCTTTACTGTTTAAGTTTGCACTTGTTTTCCTTCTTCTTATCCAAATTACGGTCCTTAAAATCTATTTTTATTTAAATCAGTCTCATTGGAATCTTGTAAATCTAAGAACTCCAACATTCTTCTCCGCTTTTTTTGAATAAATGTAACAGTATGATATGCCTGACAGAGAAGCATCAGTATCTATCTCATCCTCCGTCAGATATGTAACAGCTAATAGCAAGGAGGAGAGAATATTTAGGTCATATGAGAATCTGCATGAATGAATTCAGTGAATGGATAATCAACGAGACGACTCAAATGACGTATAAATGAGAGTGTAGTCAAGAAAGATTTCAGAAGATACTTTGAGTAAGTTTGAATGGCAGCTTTGGTATGATTAGAGGAATTAAATAGCCAAGTTTCACGACGGAGTTTAAAAGATCATGAAAAAGGATAAACTTTTGTAATGGAGTTTACAAACTCAAGGTTGAATGATGGTATTCAAAAGTTGGATTTAGTTGGAGAGACATAGTTAAAGGTTAACGTTTAAACGATGGAATTTAAAGGATACCATAAAATTAGGTGACTTTATAAATCCTCAGTTAAGTGAAGCAGTTGGAATAGTAGCTGTTAGCTGACGGCGTTTAAAAAATCGCTGTTGTTGTCGGAATTTTAAAGTGAGATTTAGATACACGGGTTTTTTAAAAATTCGAAATTTAATGACGGATTAAACAACACGTTTTCATTTAAATTACGTGCATCTAAAGTTTGCTCTTAAGTGGCAGACTTTAAAAGTATGAGTTGAATTCACGCAGTTAGATTTATGCTCGACTGAGTGACGGAATCAAATGCGTGGATTCTAAGTTCGCGTGACTAATCTTAAAAGTTCTTTCTTGAATGGCAGAAGTTCGCTAAACTGGGAAAGTTTTGTGTGATGTTGTGTGGCAGTGTGAGTATGTGGTCTTTTAAGAGAGAGAGGCATCCACTCATTGATTTGATAAAGAGAAGGAACGTAATTGAGCCGTAATTAGAATACAATTTAAGTAGGGGAAGTAATCAAAGTCAAGACATAACGGAACTCATTTTGTCGTGTGTGTGTGTGTGTGTGTGTGTGTGTGTGTGTGTGTGTGTGTGTTTTGGAGGTCTTTCGGCTTTTTCAGGTATGTATTTACGATATACATGATATGTATAGCTTTTAACACTGCATGTATTTCTTTCTGGATTGTATAATGTACCAAATATTCATCTGCTTCTTGCTCTGCAATAATACTAAGCACAGACAATCTTGCATTTACAGCTGTTCATATATCAAACATATGGAATATACGGGATATACACAAATAAAATAATAAGTTTCACATTGCATATGAAATGCCTTAGATGCACTAAACAGTGCATATAATAGCCATTTGTAATTGCAATTAAGCCAACAAATACAATAAACTGAATATTATTTAACTTCTTTATGACCAGTGATACAGGTCAATAAACTTGAGGTCATGAGCAATAAGCGTATACATAAGCATAATGAAAAATAAGATCACAACATACACACATTGCAAACGACGAGGGAACCAGTACTTAACTTGGCTCATATTGATGTTCTCTCATACAACAGCTGTTGGAAGAATAACTCACTATACAGTGGTCTGGTGAACTCCTTTGACATTAAGTCGGGTCTTCGCAAACCATGTTGATTGCGTAAATACAGCTTACGTCGCTAACAAGTTGTTGCTCCGTATGATCTCTTATCGTGTGAATTCACAGCTGTCTTGGAAAGGTAAGCTCATCTTGAATGTAAAGATTTGACACACGAATGCCGGTTCGTATCCCGCATTGTCGTCATTGTATGTGAATGTTTATCTTGCTGTCATGACACAAGTTAGGTACACAGGCGTTCCCTCTTTTTTTTGAGTGGGCGAAATACTGCGTTGTGAAAAAGATACCATTATGTTCTCCTCATAATACGAGTCAATAAGAGACGAGATGTTGCATATTCTACGTCGCTAGACATGAGTGAAATGACTTTACATAAATTTCTCCGTGTCTTTGCAAACCATTTGTTAGACAATTGCTTAAACTAGAGGACGGACTGAGAGCGCTGTTGTGGACCTCCGGCCCTCTGGTGTATAACTGTATAACGTGGAGATACATGAATACATTTTCATAGCGATAAACCTTAACAAGATTTTGTTCCTCGGGTATTCATTCAGTTCACTGTAGTACAAATATATTGTTTGGCAGTACCTTTAAGACTGAGGGTCTTGTCTGTGTCTGACTTGGATGTAAGAAACTGATTAAACATTCCTGAAAGAGGTCATGAACTTTGACCTATGGACGGCTGGTTGCTTCTCCCTCCTCTTAAATCTCACCTTAAGACCTTTCCTCATTTCCTCTCTCCATCCTCCATGTCTCCTCTCCAACCGAACTAACTAACTAACTTAAGCCCCTGACCCTCCTTTCCTCCTTCCTAAAGGGAGTAGATCCCATGAGGACGTTGGAGACCGTGGTAGCCAGACCGATAACGGCTATTGCTCATTTTTTGACCCGAGACCCTGATTGACCTCGTTCTCCTATTGTAAATACGTCAATAATCATTTTTCCTCTTGTATAGAATATCGAAAGTTCATATTGGAATCTCTCAGAATCATACAGGTCTCACTAGTACCTCAGTGTTAATCTAAAGTCTTGTACATGTTGGTCCACAAGAGGAAGCGAATTTGGCTACCGCTGTGTGGAACACTGGTACTTCATCGACCCACCAAGTAGACGTACTACAGGTCTTCACTGTAGCCAACTTGCTGGCTGTGTCGTAAGTGAGCCTTTTATGGCTGAGGCTTTTTTACACACTAATCCATCTCTGCCCCTCAGGTAGACGGGCGGCCTTTGGAGGTAGTGCACAGAAGTGCTATGCCTCTCAGACGTAAGCCTTTGATGCCGTCGATAGCACAGAATCGTTTCCAGCGGATGAAGAACACGGGGACAAGCTGCTTAGAGGACTCCAGCATCCAAGGCCAGATTGAGGAACTCTTTGCCAAGAACCTTTCCAGCAGTAAATTGAAACTGCTCTCCATATGATCTGTCAGATGACGCCGCTTATGCGATACGGAACACTGATCGCGCGTGTGTGTGTGTGTGTGTGCGTGTGTGCGTGTGTTAGTGTGTGTGAGTGTGTGAGTGTGTGTGTGTGTGTGACTGGTTATACACCCTCAGAACACACTCTCTATGAGGTTCCAGTGCCGTCAAGGCTGTGTCCCTTGGCAACACCACTTCGCTGGTGTGGCTAATATCCCTCTACCCACTTTCCAGCCTTCCTCTCCACACACAAAGGAAAGGGAAAATTAAAGAAAACACTACGCAGCTCCTCCTTTGATATCATAGGATTATATGTTGTTTGCCTTGCGCGTAACAACAACCACCCTCGTGTAAGGGGAGTGTGCATTATAGTTTTTAAGATTATATATATATATATATATATATATATATATAT
>JAYMFT010263699.1:0-10732 GCA_038088735.1 Panulirus argus
CTATATTTCAATTAGGGCCCGGCCTTGATGTGGACTTTTGTCCGTGACTGGAGCCTTCAACATAAAAAAAAAAAGTACCTAAACACTTATACGGAGACAAGATTATCTGGATCATCGGGCAGAAGCTTCAGTCTTGTAGTGAGAATAATTTCAAATTTTTCATCTTCAGTACACTATCTTGATGAACGAGTTGCTGAACACCAGCACACTCACTCATCTACTTCGGACGTTTTTCAAAATATACTCCAAGGCTGTGTTTCTCATGCTTTCTTGAGGGTCACCTGTGGTGTTAACTGTCGCGACGTGTGTCGTATATTTCTGGGAAATCGTTGCATGTTAATGATGCGTACATATTACAATAGCTGTAGAAGAATGATTTTTCATTTAGAGTTGCTGTGATAGATGCCAATTGTCAGTTGGGAAGTGAGAGAGTAAATAATGGCACTGATTAAACTAAGAGATATTCAGTATGACTCCATCTTGTGGACAGGACTTATGTCTGGGTCATAGAAGTGATAGGCTAGTCACTGTCTACAAACATCTGAGCCGTCGACGTTATAAAGTCCGGACTGGGGTTCAGCCTAAGAGGTAAAATCTATAATACTTCTTATAAGTTTCCATGTCTACTTAAGAATTAACCAACGTAAACTAAAGCCATCCTTTAGCGCAAGACCAGATGCGCTGGATAGAGGTGTTCAGCCCGCAAGAACCACACCAAGTTCTGGACTCACTACGCTTCCATGACCACTGACACGCTGACTACAGAGAATTATATATCTAGTTTGAGACAGTCATTGTGACTTAATTTTTTATTTATTTGCGGGTTCTCAGATAAACATTAGGGGTGGAGAAAATATAGAGTGAGTTTGAGCTTTAAATCTGACCTTCTTGGTGTCATATGTAAATGATTTTAGTGTATATATGATAGAGAGTCAAGCCACCTTACGTCCTCCCCAAGGCAGTCTCTGGACACCAGTAATCATCAATTAACCTTACACCGGTAGTGAAATATTAAACTATGATGAAAGATACTATTCAAAAAATGAAATATCAAAAATAAGCTCGAGGTAATCGACCAGTACTCGCGAGATATAGGAAGTCATAAATAATAACGTCATGCTGGTGTTGGCAATGCCATAAACATGAAGTGAACTGGGATATCAGAGGTAAAAGTCCAAGAAAACCCTGACCCTTACACTAATGCCCTGACTGCAAAGATCAACGGGCGTAGTCTTAAGCCGTGGAAGGTCATTTTCCCTCCCTCTCAGCTGCCAGCTTCATGGCCGTAAGGACTCAGTGAGTTAGATGAATATTTCACACATCGAAGTGTGATACCATGATATGTCCACACCACGCACTATAAGCTGGGCCACGGCATCTGCGGATGATTTGCACAGGGAAGGGAAAGGTACACGTAACGAATCTCTTAGTGTGGTCAATAGCCTCTGATGAGATTAAATTTCGTCCTCGGAAGTTAAAGAGTAGTTCACCCGGTTATCATTCTTCTATACTGAGGTGATGGAGGTATTAATGAGTTAAGAGTGTGAAATAGTGAATAATTTGAATTAGATTTCTCATATAATGAAACCTACAAAAAATGATGCTAAGAAATACGAGACCTCACATGTAAATTTTAAAAGTAAGACAAAAGAAGTAATCAGACAGTAAATAACATTCCAAAGCCGAGAGGAAATGTTTGTATGCAACAGATGCAGAGGTGCTCGGTCTGTAGTGCTGTCCGAAGTATGTTACAGAGGATATTCTATACATGCAAAAGCAGCAGAGCTCCTCTGTCTGTGTTAATGCCCGAGTTACTCCTCAGAGGAACTGTTATACTACATTCACCAGCAGCAGAGCTGCTCTGTATGTGGCGGTGCCCGATGTATGAACAGCACCTGTTAAGTATCTTCCTCACAGGCCTTGGCACGAAGTATTGAATGTTTTAGAGAGTTACCTGACAGTGGGTCCGATGCCGCTAATATAGAGACGAAAAAGGAAAATAGACTTGTGTCGCTAGCTAAATATGGACAACTGGGGCCAGAATCTGTGCGTGCCTTCGTTTTTCAGTCCCTGTTCTTGTAAATTATTATCACTGTTGATATTCACAAATGCTTCTTGAATAACTGCAACACTTTTATGCGGTTAATTTTCAAGCTATGATATTCATGATTATGAATACTTCAAATCATATATTTTCTACAGTTTGCCCCTAGATTAACAAACAGGAAAGGTGTTCTTTACCATCGACTTGTCCTTTATGTTCTTTTTATGTACTCCTTCATCTATTCCTAAACGCACATTTAAAAAAAATATATATCGAAAGTGTAATAGCTCAAGTAATATTCGTGAAAAATGCAACAAACGTACATAAAAAAAAAAAGTTCTCTTTCCACCACCTTCGGGTACATATTACTATTCAGGGGTAAAGTCAATATCCTTACGAGAGAGCTCCTCTAACGGGTAATTGCCAAGACCGAAAACTAATAAGAGCAGCTGACTGTAATCTTCCATCCCAATCAACAGATGAATACAAAACCATATCGAAGGGGCTCTGAAAACCGCACGATCCTCCAGTGTAAGTCTTAAGTCTTCGTAATGGTTGTTCTCTAATGCATCCCGAGTGGAACTTGAGAAGCTGTTGTTATCCCAGAAGGGGAAGGCTCGACCAATAATGCTCGACTACCAACACCTTTGCGCCGACCTATGCCATCGTCAAATGGATACAATTTACGACGCGGATGTTGTTATGGACCCCGAGCTGCAGCACGTGCCTGCGAACCGGTGCTCCTACGAACACTATTCAGGTAAAGTTATGCATTTTAAGTTTTCTTCCGGGGAATGAAAAACCTAACCTATGTACGTAGTTGCAATATGTGAGGGAGTCAGAAGTTCAGTGGTTCTAACGGGTTTCACCCACACCGCGTTACGGTGCCTGAGCACCAAGGCTTTGCGTACTCGTGATTGTGATCAGGTCATATTCAAACAGGAATGAGTCATGGCGGCACAAGAACAGATCATTACAATTCCGACAACAACGGCGGCGTCAGGATAGACGAGAACAAGTTAGGCGGCGGAAGACATTTTCATTATAAAAACAACACAGCTGAAGTATGATAGCCCATGATGGTAATGCACATTAATAACTTTATTGGAACAACAACGACAGCTTGATGAGCCATGAGGTAATTGCTTCATGAAACACTCACGGATGACTCAATTGTTTGATAATCACTCATGGTACAGGGGGTAAAAAGATGATCCTGGAAGCCAACTCAGCTCTTAAGGCCAATATATCACTAGGTGGCTGTACCGCCCCCTGACTATGAAGTATGGAAGTGATGCCAGGAACTATCTAGCACCCTCCGTAGCAGTAGGCTGCAACAGCAGCCGCCCAGGGAAGTACTTCCCTCCTGACGTAGGAGTGTTGAAGTGATGTTTGGAACCATCTTACATCCTCTGTGACAGAACTGCCGGTCTTTCCTTGTACCTCATCAAAACTAAGACTTCATATCATTTCTTTACAAACTTACTCACACACACACACACACACACACACACACACACACACAATAATCCTTTCTTTTTCTACGCCTCTTATTTATACGCTCTTTCTCACTCTCTCTCTCTCTTATTTCTCACTCTTTTATTATTATTCGCCTCCCGCACTCGCATTCATGGCTTGATCTCGACGACGGCAAACTCTGTCCATCACTAAAATCTTTGAAAAGAAGCGGAAAATGAAATATAGATAGACATAATCTTCCTTCCTCTACGTCTTATGTACAAGACTTGTATAAAACTTGTACAAATCCCCCGGTGGTTCAAGGCAGGAGAAAATTGTGTGGTTAACAAGGTGTGGGAGTCCCCTGGGGCGGGGGAGGACCGGCCAACTTTTCGTAGGATAATTAAGAGGTCGTATATTAGACTTGGTAATTACCTCAGCGAGAGCCACGTGGCTAAAATTTATGCTAACACTCCATATTAACTTACGAGTTACACAACAAAGTTTTGGAAGATAAGGACCTCACTGTTCACAGGGGGGGTTTAGTTTAGAGGGAGGTTTTACCATAGCTGTTATACACCCAATTTACTGGGTACAATGAAATGTGTCTGATTGGTAACTAAAGTTAGGTTGGTAAGTAGGCAGGGAGAGAGAGAGAGAGAGAGAGAGAGAGAGAGAGAGAGAGAGAGACTTACATAGTAACATGGACGCACAAATCACGCGGACCCAAGGTCCAAGCGAGGTGGTTTGGCCTTTGCGCCACTTAGAAAAAAGTAGTCCCCTTAAAAGCAGTGGAAGAAAAGAATAGCAGAGCAACGTTCTCTCTTCACCCTCCACTCTCTCCGGCAACACGCCGGAAGGAAAACAGGTAGAAAAAAAAATGCCTTGCAGGAATAATATGCTTGAAGGAAAACCTTATAGAAAAACCGTTACGCAGAATGAACATGAATATGTCAGCATTCCATCACTAGCGACATTCATCCCTCCACTTTTTGTTATAAAGACAATAGTAAAGATAAACTTGAGCTTCAGTCTCTCGACTTACCATGTCTATATCATTCCTATTATTGGGAAATGACAGAATATATTCATACTTATTCTCTCAAAGCAGGTGACACGGGTTAATCAATGTCGGTGTGTTACCTCAGTATGGCCAGGAAGGGATCAGTGGTTGAGATAGCACGATATACCACTGCGTTATGATGACTGAATGAATAATTCAGTACCGGAGAGTGAAAAGTGATGATCAAGCCTAATTTCAAAGACTGAAATCAAATACGAGAGATTGACAAGTGGTGACCAAGCCTAATTTTAGAGATATTAAGGGCTCTGCTCTGAACAACATAGTTCCTGGAAACATATTTCACGCATCAAGAATGTCGTTGGTAAAGAAATACTTCGTGCTGTCCATATTAACACGGTGACCTCTAAGTTTTAGTCTATTTCCTCTCGATGGTAGTGCTGGCGCTGCTGTAAGGAGATTCTCAATATCGACTTTGTTGAATCCTTTAAGCATTTTAAAACATTCTATTGATTTGCCTCGGAGACTGGCTGGTATGTCGCCTGCGTCTTCGTCACAACACATCGCTTAACTCCTTTGTTTTTTGACACTATTCGCTGAACCACACACCTCCCTCTTTCTTAACCTACTGATATCCTAAAGGTGATCAATACGTTTCTCCTCCTTCCTTGTAATTTCCACAAAACCTTCCACCAAAATGTCCTGGTTACCTGGCTAGTTAAGTACGTTTCCCCAGCTTTATGATACTACAGAAATTGTAAAGTTCTCTGTCATTTCCATTATTACATTTCGTCTTTGAGTTAGGCTTCGTGTTTTTTGTTTATTTGTTTGCTTTAATGTCCTTATTCACCACATAATCAAACTCAAATATTACATGATCACTATTGCCAGCTGCTGTTTCATACAATTTATTCTTAACATCCATACTACCATGTGTGTAGATGAGATCTACTGATGATTATACATCAATCGCTCTCATCCTAGCTTGCTCAGTGACATGCTGGTATAGGAGAAATTTCCTGTATTTACTCAAGAACTTTTGTCTTTATGATTCTCTTCTCTTTATGCGAATCCAAATTCCGCTGTCGACCTCTTATATCAAAATCCCTCTTGATTAGTGCCATACCATTTCCGCGAAGTGTTTGCTTTACTGCTACAGGAAGCATCCTGATCGTTCCTTCATCGTTATCATTGTATATCTACCCATGGTCATTAAAATCCTTGGATGGTTGCATATCATGGACACCACTACGTCCTTCTACTTTCCTGTTATGTAGCGTGAGAATGGGCCACCTATCAGTATTTCCTGAAACCAAAAGCTTCCTTTCATTAAGATGACTAACCCTCCTCCTATTCCTTTCTCTTCTTTTTCCCCCGTCCTAGGTATCATGTATCACTTTAGACAGAACACCTGATATCTTATGCCTTTGATAACTTTTGCATCCACAACTGTAACAACAACATAAAGGTACATTTCCACTTACTGGATCATTGCCATTTGCTACTAGCCCGTTTGCATTTGTGTATGTGACTTTGAGTCAGACGTTTCCATCACTTAACGCTCCTGACTCCTCTGCGGCAGTGACGGGGCTCCTCCAGTCTCTTGCCTCATTTCCTGTGTCCCTTTTGTTTTTTCTTATTTGCCTTCTGGGTCTATGCTTTGGTTTTCTCCCTTTCTTTCCAACGACCAATGCCCCTGATCAATATCCCATTGAAGTACACTCTGTCATCAAGTTTCCTTGCCTACCTGAGCACCTCCTGGTCTTTTTGTCTCACGAGAGGACGCACCTCACACTGCCCAGTGCAGTAGCGGTTCATGAGGGGACGCACCTCACACTGCACAATGCAGTAGGGGTTCACGAGGGGAGGGACCTCACATGTGCGTGGCCACAGTAACTCACGAGGGGAGGCACCCCACACTGTACATTAAAGTGGGGTGAAAGAAAAAAGAATAATTTGCGATGGTTCACTGATATTATTCCGCAGGTGCGGCTGGCTGGCTGGCTGGAAAAAGATAAAAATACTGTGACAGAGAAAATCATCTTGGATCACTCTGACCGTCCCGTTTCCGTAGACATACAAAATGGCTGACGAGAGCTCAGGTTGAAAGCCATCAACAAAAAGTTTTCAACTGTTTCTCGCCAAGAAGAATATTTGTCTCCTTGAGATGATTTCCAGCGCAATTTTATTACTTTTTTGACTAACTCTGTCGTGCGGTTTTCTATACGTGTCCTCGAACTAGCTTTTCATATCAACGATAATAATTATAAATTACAAATGACAGAATCAGAAGAATGTAAGATAGTCAAAATATACTCTTTCTAATCAATCATTTTTTATAATGTGTTGCCTATATCATAAAAAGCATACAACTAGTCACGTAAAGCAATAAGCTACTTAACCTCTGAAGGATAAGTTTTATCAAATTTCTCGTTGTTTTTTAAATCTGGCTTCAAACTAGGAAATGGTATCCTAAATCTGTCAAATCCAGCATGGACATCGGTATGTAGAACCACGGTCGAAGTCCTAGTTACTCGTCTGACACAGCAGCTGACACAATGGGTGTCGTTGGCATAATATGGAACCTTAAGGATGCTTCTTTAACACCTGCCGTCTTCATTCTTTGTCTATTTTGTCATTTCTGGCTCAGTCTGCTTGATGCTGTCCTCATTTATTACATTACCCTGGTCATGGGCAGTTTGATATGACAGTTTTGTGTTTTGTCTTATATCACTTTTCAAATCCAGAATATTTCGCACAGCTTTCTCGCATTTTTCATTCACTGGAGTACGAAGACGTTCTTCTGTCAGACCAAACTTGGCCCATAGGAGGTATGTATGTACAGTCACAATCCATAGTTTCTTTAACCCCTTCCCCACCCGGGTTAGAACAAAGTCGAAGCCAAAGCTTATGAACGGCCAGGCGAGCAAATATACGCTTATATGTAACACACGTTCAGTAGTTTGGTAATCTTTCACAGTTACGCTGGAACGAACACACACACACACACACACACACACACACACAAGCAGTTCCTCATCTCCGTTTCTTATACAAAATACATGAGCACAGTCATGAGACATGAATCAAGATATAGCCATGATGTACTACGTTGTCAGGGTTATTATATTTTCATAACCAAATTTTTTTCGTCCATCCAGGGTGGTACAGAAACTATGGGTTGTGATTGTGCGTCTTAACAACCGTTGCGGATGCACTTGGCAAAATGCCTGCTCGGTCCAGTGGCTTAATATTAACCCATGGCTTCACCCATCTGTACTGTTCGCTCTACTTTAGACTGCAAACGCATCTAAGCCTGTAATGCATAGCAATGAACTGTGTTATTATGGGAAGATTTTCTTTTCTGCTTTTGATGTTGTATCATAAAGACTACAGAACTTACTGGTAAGGGTTCACCATCTTGCATAACTAACAAGACCAAGCCTTGAGGCTGGCTGCTTTCATAGAGTCTTTCATTTCTGATTGCATAACTCTTTATAAGAGATATCTTTGTTCCCCTCATAGATTATCAACAATGTGTTGCGGTAAATTCGGTTGCCGGCCTCGTCGTCATTTACAGGTTAGAAAATTACACCTGAATTGTGTTTAAACAAATATATAGCTTTGCAAGCAGGGCCATTTAATGGCTTTGGCAGAAACGTGTACACATGATTTGAGTATTTTGTGCAACAGTGTGTTTATCGCACTGACGAAAACGAGCAACGTCTGTTGGTTGTTTTACTTTACATTAGTTCGATTTTATCATTTCTAATCATTATCGATGTTACGAAAAAAAATTTCAGAACGGTCAAAAGAACATATGACAAGAATCATCAAAATGTAGCCATATTCTGATGAAAATCATCTCCATTTCTTTGATTTCTCAGTGACTCATTTTCAGATCATCTTTTAGAAATCTGTGAAGTGTTAGTTGCAGACTGATAACGTTAAACTTGTGGGGGATATTTTGTGTTTCAGCAGACCCGGACAGCTTTGAGTTATCCCAGATCTTGGTACTTTCGATCTTTGTCAAGGTTCTCCCCCAGAAAATACATGAGTTCAGTGTGTTTCACAGAAAGTATAACTTCATCATGTTTCACTCCGCTCCAGCAGTCATGGTTCTCTGGCGGAGGCACCTCACACTGGAGTGGTTCGCGAGGCAACACAATTTACACTGAGCATGGTAGTAGTGGTTCACAAGGGGACAAACTTCCCATTGGACATAGCAGTAGTGGCTCACAAGGGCACAGTTCACACTGTATATAGCAGTACTCACACTGTGCATGACATTAGTGGTTCACGAGGTGAAGCACCTCATAGAGTGCACGGCAGCAAAAGGGAGTGGGTGGATTGAGCAGGCCAAACAGAGCTATAGCTTTTATACAAGGAAGCTAAGCAGATGGATGAGGCCTGGTGGTACATCACATAGTATATGGGACATACATGACCCATTTATGCTTTATCTTTATGGCACAACATGAGATTAACGAAGGAAAGACCAATAAGTAGTTGATGATTATATGAGTTTGATGTCAATGGAACCTCTGAAGGCGGTGGAAGTTTAAAGTTAAAAAGGAATTTTGGAGGATAATCTTAGGTAATCTTATAAGTCTAGTGTTAATTTCCCGTTGAGCAATTGTCTATATATCATAGATGTAGATTTCATCGAGGGTCAGAGGGATGATCGCTTGACGGATGTCTGGCACTACAGTCTCCTTGTACCAACCAGTGTTCATACTGGTACAAGAACTGTCCTATATCTACTGCTGTAAATGTCATCAACAACCCATGAACAAATGCACAGCTAAACAAACAAACAGCTTAGTGTCCCATAGTTATGTGTATGTCAACTACCATATCATCATAACGAAATCAATGTGAAAACATTCACCTCTTAATGTTCACCATTTCATACAAAATAGTTGTCAACGCAATGCTATTGCAGTTCAGCAAAGTATGCATGTAACTTTGCAGCACTTAATTGAATACGTAATATATGTCAACACAATACTACTGCAGCTCAACCAACTTTACATCATGTAATGTTCAATGAATCACCACTAAACGCATTATGTACAAACCATAAAACTTGCTCTTTAAACTTCCTGTACTGTGTAGACAGACTTCACTCATGAACTTATCCAAATAGAAGTATCCAGCCCCAACTTGATCTTTAGATCTTTTGTGAATGATTAACTACTTACTGCTATGATCCTCCAATTATGTAATTGCTCAACTGTGCCTTTTAAGCCGAATGGCTACTTGAATTCAATAAACCGTTCTTTCTTTATTCATCTATTTATATACCTGGCTTAGCCTGGTGTGTGTTTGTTTATGTGTGTGTGTGTGTGTGTGTGTGTGTGTGTGTGTGTGTGTGTGTGCGTATTTGTTTTCACGCATAGGATTGAAAACAGTAAATACATACAAATCTAAGAGACGGGACAACATAAGTACAAAACTCTCTACCCTTAACACACAAATAGTAATCACAAACGGATATCACACACACACACACACACACTTAGAGGCCTCTATAGTCTAATGATTAGCATAACTTACCATGAGTCAGTACTGGCAAAAAGAGGTTGGACCCACACGGGTTCGAATTCTCGGAGCGGCAATCGTCCCACACCCAACCCAGGTGTTCATCCTCCCCTTGGGGCTTGTCGATAGATGGCTTCATAGCTTAAGCATATATATATATATATATGCAAGCTTTGATTATGAAAACCATTTATATATGTAAAGGCATTTTACATATACACAAGTTTAAGAGACGGTGCAACACGAGTGTAAAACTCTCTGTCCGTAAGATACAATGGTAATCACAAATCGTAATTACAGTGGTAATACTACTTAGCGGAATTTAAGCCACAGGAGTGGATGTGTGAAAGAGACCTGGGAGAGGACATTATTCCTACTCTGGCGCCAGGGGTACACCTCAGGAGAACCGCGAAAGACATAAGCTGTCTCTGATTTAGCGATTAGCGTTGATGACCGTGACGCATTCATAGGCCGCCTAGGTTCGAGCACTTGGGTTCGAATCCCGGTTGCGGCAGTCGGTCCACAGTCAACTCTGCTGTTGCTCCTTCCCAAAGTGTTGGTCGATAGATGGGGTATCTGGCTTCGGCTAAGGTACATATATATATATATATATATATATATATATATATATATATATATATATATATATATATATATATATATAT
>JAYMFT010263710.1:0-10732 GCA_038088735.1 Panulirus argus
ATATATATATATATATATATATATATATATATATATATATATATATATATATATATAGGATAAGTGAGGAAAGAATGACAAAGAGAATCTGCCAGGCAGAAGTGAAGGAAGGTGAAGAGAGGGACAGACCGAAGAGATGGAAGGATGGAGTGAAAAATGTCAGGGTAGAAACATTCAGGAGGGTAAGAGGCGTGCAAAGGATGGAGATAACTGGACAATTTGGTATATGAAGGGCGACATGCTGAGGATGGGCCGAACCCAGGCATATAAAGCCATCACATGGGTTCGATGACCCATGTGATACTTGACCTCCTGTGACCTTAGTCAGCTCTTTAAGAACATATCACGACTGATCTTAAAACTAGTCATTAATCATCAAGCTTCACAGCATTCTTATATTCATGGAATACGGGCTGGAATCTAAAACGTAACTACATCTCATCATGCGGGAATGAGTCGTGCTACTGTGAGGGGTGAGGCGGCTGGGTTCCTTCGGTATCGTTCACCAGCTGATCATGACAAGTACTCCTCCTGCAGTAGGATGATTCTTCTGTCCTCTTTATCCGGAATATTAAGTGATGAATCAAGCTGGGAGTAACATGAACCATAAAGGATCGACCAATATGATGGCGCGCCGCCGGGAATGAGGTCAGCCATCACCCAACTGGAGGATATTGAGCCGCTGTGCCCTGTAATCTAACGCCGTGACCCGCTCCGAACTGCATCGCACGGCTGCGTATTGAAGGTGAAATTGGCCCTACTGTCAGAAGCCGGAGATTCCTAACAGTGCTGGGATCTTTTTCGTTTTTTGCTCGCAAGTAATTATTTAGTGTAAAGAGAACTGAGAGATCTTCATGAATAAGGGACAAGGGTTAATTTATTCGATATACCATCGAAAGAAAACATTAAGTTCCTCACAAAACGATATGAAAAATTTTTGGTTAGGTATGATTATGATACAACAGATAATCAATTAAATTTCTTCATCAATTGCTACTCACACCCTGATGGGGGGAAGTGGAAATGTTTTTCTCAAAACAGTTTCATGAATGAAGAGTTTGTCACAGTTTCTAACGTGATGGGCGTTACTCCTCCGCGTGATACATATATACTCTGTATGTGGCCGTAATTTTGCCGTTGCATTGTGGCGTGGTAACGTCGTCATATTCGCACTCGTTTCCGTCGTGTTCGTCCTCGATGTCGCCCCTAAACAAGTGGTTTTCGAGTTCTAACTTTAGTTCCCAAAGGACCAATTGTCTTGAAATTTTAAGGACGGATATAATCATCACCCTCACTCCATCATCACTCTTACTCCATCATTACCCTCAGTCCATCACCACCCTTATCCTACCATCACCCTCATTCTGTCACCATCCCCACTGTATTACCTCTCTCACTCCATCACCAGCCTCACTCCAGCATTACCCTTCGGCCGTACCATGCTACCGAAGGCGGTGCTTGTTGAGGTAAGCAAGAGAAGTGCTCCGGACGAACGTGAAGCTAAACGAAGTGCTTCTCGAAGCATCGCGAATTTGGACGAAACGACTCGAGTCTTGCGAGACCTCTCGTGGCCCAGCCGCCTCCCATCCTGCACAAACGTTAGCTCACCTGTTGCAAAAAGATTTATTTAACCCCCTGGGTTCTACCTGCCCAGGTACAGGGGCTTTTCCTCCCGCCTGGAAGCTCCTTAGTTTTCCTTCAGTGGTTCCTTTCCAGCCTCAACGAAATGAGCTCACCCAATTTCTTCCTTCTTCATCGACTCTGCCTACCTGGTTGAAGTGATTTAGTTCGCCCTTCATTCTACCCGGTCTGCCTCAGGGGTTCTGCCGCATAGCTAAACTCTACCGTGTTTGTCACACAAGTATTGCTGCTTCTTTGTACGTACTTTACCTGAGCCCACATCGAGGGTTCTCCCTCTCGTCTTCAATAAACCAGGACGGTTCTTTTCAAAGGTTTCACTTTCCCCATTCGTCTGAATTCCAATAGAAATGTTCCTTAACGCTCTCTGGAGCGCTTCAAGGGGCCCCACTTTTTCTGTTTCAATTAACTTTCTCCACGGTGTCTTGCTCACATGAACTTCGAATAAATTCTCTCTGGAATCCAATCTCGCGGCATTACTCCGTCTGCAGAAGGACCAGCCATATACACACATAATGATTCTCCAGCCATATATATAGCGCATTACAATTAACATAATATAATTCGTGATTATCATCGCATCATTTTTCTCTTTTGCCTCTATTCGCTCCTCCCTTCATTCCCTTCACGTTTCTCTATTGTGACGCTTTATTTCCAGAAATAAAAGGTAGTACAGTGATACTCGGAGAGAGAGAGAGAGAGAGAGAGAGAGAGAGAGAGAGAGAGAGAGAGAGAGAGAGGGGGGGGTGCCATTAACCATCCTGATTACGTCCTCAGGAGAAGAAGAAAGTGGCAATCCATCATTCTTTGCGTCCGGAAAATATCTTTAAAAGTTCTGCGGTGGGGAATAATGCCCAGACTTCTTATTTTTTTCTCCCAGAAACCCGCAACGACTCGATGCGTCACAGGGTATCAAAAGTGAGGAGTAGGAGGTTTACGATACACATTCATCGTTCATTTACATTTTCCCCCAAGCAAGAAATTCAGTTAAGTTGTTTACACGACCCAGGTTAATGAATGGAAGATGATGTATCAGTCAGCTGTGGGCTGTGCAGTGCACACCGAGTACTTCGACTGTCCATTCCGCTGAATGTCTTTAATGTCTCAACGTTAAGTGTATCCAGTCTGGCTTCCAGCGACTTCTCTGTGCGCCTCACCTAATGACGTCTTCGTTGGCTCCCTGCTGAGATAGCCTTAGCTGTGTCATCCACTGAGTGCCTACATCGTCTTACAAATAGCTTTGTTGTGTCATACACTGAGTGCCTTCAGTGTCTCGCCCGCTAAGTGAGGTCTTCCAGTAGCTCACTTGTTGAGAACATCTGGCGAGTCACCCGTTGTGGGATTTTGGTGCGTCTCGCGTTTGGAAGCCTCTAAAGTGTCACCCGTTAAGACTGTCTGGTGACTCGCCTCTTGAGTGTGTGTGTGTGGGTGTGTGTGTGTGTGTGTGTGTGTATGTGTGTGTCGGTTATATAAGCGTCTGAGCCGTTGATGCCTTAGAGGCTCTCGCCCGTTTAGGACCTCTGGTGTTTTATCATTTGCCTAGTGCATAGGTTAGGTTAACGTAACTTGCCTAGTGCATAGGTTAAGGTGCCTATTAACCATTCTGTAGCGTTATATTCTTAAGCTGTCATTCTCTATAAGGGAAAGTGTGCATTTCTGAATTCTGCCCTGAACTAAAGAATTAAAATCATGTCTTTGGAATAATATAAGGTTATCATACATAACATCTATCGGCATCCAGTGAGCGGTTCATCACAATGAGATCCAGCAGTCTACAGACACAAGCAGTCAAGAGAAGTGTTTCAAGGAAAATCCATCACTCTGGAAGCTGGAGTCAGAGATCACGGGCCTAACACAACCATAAGAAGTCTATCTGGTCGTCTCATGTTCATCCACTGTTCTGGCGCAGTGCACAACATGGTTATTAAGCAGTGAAAATATAGTCCTCACTTAGATAACGAAATTAGAGTGCCTCCAGGAAAAGGCAAAGGGAGAAATATGAATACGTTCAACGACGGAGATAAAGAGAGTAGAGAGACAGACAGACAGACAGACAGACGGAGATTCCCATACAGAAAGACTAATAAGGAAAGCCATCGACAGAAGAGACACACGGGAGGACGTGTATAGAGATGAGGACGGACGAACACAGACAAAAGACAAACAAACGTTCAAAGAACAGAAAACGAATTTCTTTCCTTTTCAAAAATTATTTTAACTTCGAAGGAAAAGTCCATTCCAAGGAAGAGGAACTTCACGAACTGAAATCTCTGTGCAAATTAACGAGAAACTCCTCAGTAAGCATCAAGGCAGCAAAGCTGTCGCCGTCACAAGTTGCCTTCTCCTGCCATCTGTAAGAAGGGTCTTGCACTTGACTGTCACCCTCGGCTGAGAGTCTCGCTGATGATGACGATGTTATGAGTATACCGAAAATCCAGGTGGAGTACAGGAAACTGAGTACTACAGAGGTCTTGTACCTCTCTAGTTTGCGGTAGGAAAATGTTGAAAAGACTAGTTGTATGTGCAGCGACAAAGTGTGCAAGAGGAAAAGGAAATTGAATGAAACAGAAAAAAGACGGCGTTTGATGATCTATCGTTATCTCATTGAGAGAATCCCATGAACCACCCATGTGAAGCTTCGTCTCTCCCTCTCTCTCTCCATATTCTATTGTCAGGGAAAACCTATTATCAGACTAGGGATTCAGCTGCTTTATACAATAATCCCATGAGCCATCCATGTGAAGCCTCGTCTAACTCAGCATATTCTCTTGTCAGAAGGAACCTCTTATCAGACTAGGGATTCAGCCGTGTCATATAATTTCGGCGATGGTTGGTTAATATTCGTATGAAATCATTACACACAATGATGCTAAACGACTCAACACTGTATTCATCCACATCCTTCAATTCTAATCCCTCTTCTCTCACTCGATCTCCATCTCGTCGTGACACAGCTTCCTCAATAAACTCAGACTTGGAGAGGATATCTCAGTGGGGTAGACGAAATCTACTTAAGTTTGACACTTCCAAGATCTAGTTTCTGCCCATTTCTCCATCGAAAACTCCTCACAACTCTCGTCCCTCCTCTGACGGTTCTTTAATTCAACCTCTTGACTTAATGAACATACTTGGTATTACTGTAGCATCCAATCTTTCTTGGAAACCCCACATTACGGGGATAGTTAAGTCTACATCTAAGAAACTGGGTGCCCTGTTTAGATGTCGAAGCTTCACTTCTGAACATTTGTTCGGTTTATACAAGGGACTGATTCGTCCTTGTGTGGAGTACTGTTCTCACATCTGGGGTGGTTCTAGCTCAGCATCTCTACTTGACAGAGTTGAGTCCAAAGCGGTCAGACTTATAAACTGTCTCAGGCTAATTTGCAAGCTTGACTCCTTGCCTTACGCCGCAATGTTGGTTCACTTTCCTTCCTTTATAGGTATTACTTTGGTTTTTGCTCCCGAGGGCTGGCTGCTTGTATGCCCCCACCACTAACTAGACCACACAATACTCGGCAAGCTGTTGCGTCACATGATTATTGTGTAGCCTTCGGCAACTCAAGGGTGTGCCGTTTTTACAAATGTTTCTTTCCCTACACGATGAAGCTTTGGAACTCTACCTTCTCATGTCTTTCATAATAATTACGACTAGCACATTTCAAAAGACTGGTTTTTCACTTCATCTAAAATTCGAAAATACTTTCCCATGTCTTTTCTTCTTCCCTTTCATAATCCTCTCTATATTTCAATTAAGGTCCGGCTATGAGGTGAACTTTTGTCCATGATTGGAGCCTTTTACATAAAAAGAAAAAGATGATATCTTACTCATATTTCCCGGTTAAGTAAACAATCCAAGCTTCATGATAATGTGTGTAACAGTAAAAGTGCGGTAAATGATAGATTCTCATACCTACTGACTATCGGTGTCTGACACAAAATGTCCAACTCTCACACTTACTGACTGTCGATGTTTGGCACAGCAAAATGCACAGCCCTCTAACCATCGGACTGACTCTCATGATCCGTTTCACTTTCGGCGTCGCTGTCACGAATCAACAACCGCTGAGAACCACATCAACACATCAGCGACAAAACACACATCACGTCAAGGGCCAAGTCCTCGTCAAGACCCTTGTCAAACTGGCTGCGCCTCTATAGCACTCTCATGTCCCTCGTTGGAAACAAGTTAAGATCCACTTCAGTGTTAGATTTCACCGTTTCCCTTAAGCCAGAATATGATATACGAGATAAAAGAGTAAAATGACATCGTCTCTCCGCGCTCACCTATATGTCCTTTGGCCCAACACGTTCTCCAGACGTCTTCAAAGCAACGTCAAAATGTCGTGTGCCAGAGGGAGAAAGCTTAGAGTTCAGTCCCTTGATTACAGACTCGTAACAGGATTAAGTCTTTAATGAATCCAGGCTAACTTCTCCCCCTCGCTGTGGGCTGCCCCAATCTTCCTCCAAAGTTCATCATAAAGAGCATCGCAAAGGTCTGGGAGCCAGGAGTGTCAAGCGCCTCGCATGAAGAAAAATAAATCCAATCACAGGAAAATAGAGCGACGCTCTCCCTCACGGTTCAGTGACAACATTTCTGGCTGTACCTCATCGCTCACTGGTTTAGCGGTAGTGAGGCTCTGTGTCATATATTACGGGTATGTGAGCAGATCAACCCGTCATCCCAGCGTTAGCCGGAACCTGAACTTCCATTGTTTACGCTGCATCAAAACAGTCAATTATCCCCATATCAGAGGCCTTCCCCCGGCACCAGCTGCGTCCCGCTGACGCTGCGTCACTGATAACGTTGTGTTCCATGTAGAGCATGTGGAGCACTTTCCTCCTCTGTACCACTGCTAAAGGCACCGGTTTAGGCGTCCTCAACATCATTAATTGTGTGACGGGCGTTTATCCACGCAATAATTGGGAGCCTACTGAACACAGATTATGATATATATATATATATATATATATATATATATATATATATATACAAAACATAATTTTTTTTTCATTTGGGTTCCTGCTGCACGATTGAAAGAATCGGGAGATTTAATTGAAAAGCTGAAAATCATCGACTTTCACCATAAAAAAGCTGGCATGCTTCGATGCTAAAGCTTTATTTCCCAACGTGCCGTGCGAGCAGTTAGAAAGGCGGTGGATAAAATTCAGGACGAGGAGCTACCATTATGAAGAGCAGACTTTGTGGAACTTGCGTCTCTGTGCGTCAGATTTGTGGCGTTCATGTTCAGCGAGGAGGAGTGTGCCGACACCGCAAGGGCCTGGCAATGGGCTCTCTCCTTGATGGTGTCGCGGCTTGCCTGTATATGGAGACTTTGGATACAGACTAGAACAACAAAATCATGGGCAGGGGTGCCACGTGTTACAGCTACGTGGACGACGTAACGGTGATAGTTCCGCAGAAGCCAACACTAAAGATATCGCAAAATTTTTAGATAGTGTTAAGAGAGATGTACAGTACGTAGAAGAAGAAGAGAACGGTAAACTGCAGTTTTTAGATGGGGTAATATGGAGGTCAGACTTGGATGTAATGTTCTTAGCGTACCGTAAGCCTAAAAACAAGACTGAATCTATTCATTATCATCGATCCATAACAAAAGAACAAAGGCTGGAGCAATCACTGAATGAGCTGAAGACAAATGGAACATGCAACCGGAATATGCAGCACATGCAGGAAGAGAACAGATGTATTACTGGGGCGTTCAGGTAGTTGCGCAACCCTGAACGTGAATTAATTACACTGAAGAAGGCCAGTAACGTAATGGAAAGGCGAACAGAGAATTTTAAAAGCACCTCACTGGAAAAACGAGAGCTTTATAGCAGTCCTAGACTGAATGGAAGACTAAGATATAAAAAGATGCTTCCAGAACATGAGAATAAACATTGCTACGTAGTCAGGAATGAAGGAAGATGATGTACTGAAAAAAATGTGGAAATGCCAAAGAGGACAGTGTGATATACGGTATTCCTTGTACTGGGCGTCAGGCCATTTAGTAGTGGAAAACAGGGCGAGGTGTAGCCAGAAGGATAAGTGTGCACGTAAAGCTGGTGCCCATTTTAGGAGATCGAGACCACTTGTCCAAATAGATAAGTATGGACGCCTACCAAGATGGCAAGGAACTGGATTACCGCATAAAGGCTTAAGAAACGGCCCTTCAAATGAGTTAGGAGACCAGACCGATCATCGGGAGGGATTCGGATGATGGGCTACAGCAGCTGGGAAGATGGCGGTGACGGAATGAGGGGGGAATGGAGTCGGGGATCGGGGTAGCAGGCCGTCCGGGAAGGAATAGAGTGCGACGCTCAGCGAGGTGAGGAGTGGCCTGCGGGCATATGGTCTTATGTCTGTCCATCTTACTCAGTCTCTCTGATGAGGGACTCCAAGTCAAAACGTTTGAGGGATTAGGTACAAAAGCTCTCATCGGGGTTACTCACAACGTAGTACACACACACACACATATATATGCATTTGGTTTCACTACACTTAATTTTCATCCAATCTGAGTTGAGTCATTGAATTATGTTGTATCTAATTTTGTGTGTAATACGTCTCGATATATTAAGCCAAGTAAGGTTGGTTTAATTCCCCTAAGTTCAACTTAAAGTTTATCATAACCAGTTTCCTTTTTTGAATATGACTGATTATATGGACATCCGAATTAATTCTCAACAGGTAAGATAACTTTTACCAGATTCAAAACATGGTTCACTGATAATCGTTTTCACTGCCTGTATAAGTCACTGACAGTCGGGGCAACAATAGACAGCACTGCAACGTAGTTACAAACAACACAGGCAAAATTTGTCAATTTTTCCAGAATTCAATCAAAAGTTAGTTTAATTGCATCCTCGTAATTTGCCAGTTCCTGTCCTGAACCACATCACAGTTCACACACACATCATTGTTCATACCCACGTCACTGCTCATACCCACGTCAATGCTCATACCCACATCACTGCTCATACCCACGTCACTGCTTATACCCACGTCACTCTCCACACCCACAGCAATGTTCAGACCTACGTCACCAACAATATCCACGTCTCTGCTCAGACCTACTTCACTGCTGAGTGTCCACACCCAAGGCACCGTGCAGACTGTGGTCACTGTCAAGTACCCTGTCACTGTCGAGACGTACGTCATTATCCTGACTCCCGTCACTGGCCAAACTCCACGTCATTATCAAGACCCCCTACCATGCCACTGTCATCACCCACGTAACTCTCATGATCCGCTTCACTATCAAATCTCACGTGAAAGTCCAGTCAACGTCATCCACGAGTCGGCACAGTCATGGATCTCATGAGACAGTCGTGATGCATACCAGCGTCGATACGCACATTACGTCAAGGGCCAAGTCATCGTCAGGACCCTTGCAAAACTGGCTGGGCCTCTGTAGCACTGTCATTTCCCTCGTCGGTCAGAAGTTAAGATCAATTTCACAGCTATAAATCCATCGTTACCCCCCAAGCCATGACATGACTACCCAGCTTCATGTCACCGTGAAGACACTGACCTGTCACAACCCTTCTTACTATCAAACACCTCCTGATTGTCACGCGTCACGTCACCGTTGAGCCATATCACTGTCAAGTTCTACGTTACTGTCTACTTTCCCCGTCACTGTTAAATCCTTCGTCACACTAAAAGACTTTTGTCATATTTTTCACACCTCTTAAGTAAGAGACTCAGTATCATTGTCAATACCCAAGCCCCGATGAGCACCTTGTCGTTGTTAATACGTGTCTCGTTGTCTGACCCCATGCCCTTATGAAATCCAAGGTCAGAGGTCAGGTCGAGACCAACGTCACTGTCGAGGACAATATCATTATGGATGACACCCGGTGCCGTTCAGAAGCACTCGCTGTTTAGACCTTACTTCACTGTCGAGACCGACTTCAGTGACAAGACCCATTACATGATCGAGACCCAATTCGCTGTGAAGACCTACTACACAGTCGAGACCTGTTTTCACTGTCGAGGCCCACTTCACTGTCAAGACCTACCCCAATGTCATTGTATAGATATACTTTATTGTCGGCGCTGACATCACTGGCAAGATACATCCACTGTCAAGACCCACTTCACTGTCTATCGATGACCACATCAACGTCGAGAAGTAGATCGTTTCAGGTCATCGCTTCTGTCAAGATCCGAGTCACCATCTGGAACTTTGTCAAGTTTTACGTCACTGTCAAGAACCGTCAACCCTGCGACACCCTCTCAGTGAACTATGCACTGCAGCATGTCACTTAAAAAAAGAAAACTCACTGCACCAAGTCTTCACTGTTCCCAGTCGGTGATGCGTCATCTCTTTTCACTGCACAAAGTCACTGCGTCATATCGCTGCACCGTACTAATGCATCCCATCGTGAAAACACGGCACTGAACCACTTCACTGAACCACCTCATTGCACATTATCACTGCTTTATATCACTGCCCCTCATTTACTTACCTCGTTAGATTTCCCAGTCAGCTCGTCACATTATCCCACCTGTTCACTGCACTACATCACTACATCCTACCAATACTACCCCTCTCACTGCATCGCAACACTGCATCACTTCCTGCAACATAATACACACCACTGCATCACATTGCAGCAAAATATCGCTACGCCACTTCGCTACAGCGGGTCACGGCTCTAGGGCACTGTATCAGGTCACTGCGCCATATCACTGCATCAAGTCATTACACACCACGTCACTGTATCAAGTTACTGACCATTTCATTGCATCAAGTCACTGCAACACATTACTGCACTAAATCACTGCATCAGGTCAAGGCATCACGTCAATACATTAGGTCAATTGCACCAAATCACTGCATCAGATCACTGCATCGGGTCACTGAGCCCCGTCATTGCCACCAAGCCATCAACAAGAACAGAGTTAAGCCGGCGTGAGGAAGTTTGCGGTGGCCGAGGAGGAGGAGGAGGAGGAGAGAGGAGAGTAGAGGAGGAAGAAGTGGAGAGGAGAGGAGGAGGATGGAAGGGCAGTTATGTGGCTTAAGGTCTGTCTCCCTACTACCACACTTGTCCTATGTTTTGCCTACTGCTCCCCTAATTCTACAAA
>JAYMFT010263721.1:0-10732 GCA_038088735.1 Panulirus argus
AGAGAGAGAGAGAGAGAGAGAGAGAGAGAGAGAGAGAGAGAGAGAGAGCCGGATGCTGGGAACACGAGCCGGTCTGAGACACAAGTGGCAAAAGAGTTATTGCGGCGCTCATGACCAGCAGACGACCAACACTGATAAATAAAAGCGGACGTGACACATACATGTGTGGCAGGGGTTGAGAGGAGGTGTGTGGCAGGGGAAGGCGAGTGGCAGGGAGCTGGCAAGGAGGGAAAAGAGGCAGGGCAGGGGAAAATAAGAGGCAGCAGGGTAGGTGGTGATCAGGACTGGGGTAATGCAGGAAGAGGGGGTAAGCAAACCTGGGAAGCTGGGCAGGGGAATCTGAGTTGATGGTACGGCAGGGGAGGTGGAAGACACGGGTAAGGTGAGGCGTAAGGTAGAGCAAGGGGAAGTGTGAGGCTGGGCAAAGGCAAGTGTGAGGTACATAGGTTAATGGAAGTGTGTGAGACAGGTAGGGAGTGGGGTGTGTGAGGCAGGGTACAGCAGTGGAGGTAGAAACGTCTGCGATGGTACGAGAATATAAGACGGCCGGCAGGGGAGGTATTATAGGTATGATTGGGGAGAAGAGGATTAAGACGGGTGGACTGGGTGGGTGGGCGGGCGGGCAAGATCGAAAGAAAGCACGTGAGAGTAGTCATTACGAGACGAAGAAAACGGACGTACCGCGAGGCCTTACGAGGGTAGACTAAGGTGGGTGCAGTGGAGGCGCCGGTAAGGCAAAGAACAGTGGCAGTTGAATACGCCAGTGGAGGCTACTGAGTGGGATACTGTAGTAGGAGGAAGTGCTGCACAAAAGCAGGTTTGTTGCCGATACTAAGTGGCCGCTGACAAGAGCCCCGCTGTCACCACAACCTTCAATAACCTATCGCATCACTAGGGTCAACCTCACACACAAACACTCCAATACAGTACCACTGACCCAAGGCACTTGCCTTCATACTACCTAACCATTCCATTACCACCTCGCGCACACACACTTGTTTTTTTACACCTCCTTACAGACAGACCGAACCTTATACACTCCACTGCACACATACTTGCCCTCACAGCCCTTCACACACTACTACTACTACTACTACACACTTGCACTCACACTAACCCCCATACACACACCATTGTACATATATATGTCTGCTTTCTTCACCAATCACCTTACTTTCCTCACCAGCCAACGGTATGGACACAACACCAAACAAGCTATCATTATTCGTCGAACACTTCAACATGAGGCCAATAATTAAGGAACATTATATATATATATATATATATATATATATATATATATATATATATATATATATATATATATATATACTGAGAGAGAGAGAGAGAGAGAATATTTGTGAACACTCCCGCATCACGTGGGAGCCTCCCGCATTATAATTTTTCCTCCCGCAATTTGCACGCACAATGCCTGCCTGGACTGTACAACAGCAAAAAATATATTCGTGATATATATCTGCAGCGTAATAAAAAAATATGGTAATGAAAATTGAATGTTTGAATATTATAAACGTAACTGTCTGTTATACACAATAGTCCACACGTCAGGAATTCCATGAAAACGTGAAAAACATGTTTGGTGGAAATGTTATCAACCCTAAAATCATTTACCATTAAAATATACTTCTGGATTATTTCTTTTTTTTTATTTTACAGAGGTGCTGTAGTTAATATGTTCACCACCACAACAGCTCAAAATATAAAACCTTTAATTACGTCAATAATGTATAATACGATGAAGAAATACCTGATGGGCAATAAGACCAAACAATCGTGGGTTATACAACACAGTGTCGCTGAATGACAGATACAGTTTGACAGAAAAGCATCTGCACAATATCTGGCACAAAAATTCTTAAAACCACACAATTTGGCACAGTATTCCATTTTACAGGGATACCCCGGGACCTAGGCTTGCTTTCGCAAAACCCCCAAGACTTAACAGTACTGACGTATATATCAGCATACGTGTTTCATTACACAGACCTCAGCAGACCTGCAAGCGCAGGTAGCAAGGTGCTGTCCCACAAAGAGAGTAACGCCAAACATTTCAGGGAGACGACATCTCCCGCAATCCTTGCACCACCACCAACAACACAATAGGGCCTATAGAGACACCGCATAGTACGGCATATTAGCGATATCTCTCCCAGTGTTTACCTACCAGCGCTACCTACGTTGTGAGGGATCTTAATTCAATAATTTTCATTTAAGACTTCTGGAAAGCTACTTCACCACTACGAGTCAGACGACAAGGTTCAAATAACTTTATTGTATCTCATACTACTGTTTCTGCCTTCTGGATTTACAATTTGCATTAGTTTTTGGTGAGTGCGATACACCAAACTCATTCTTCTCTCTCGGTCCGAGTATTCCACGATGTGGTTTGTTTTTCCCCATATCAGTGTTCCCCTTTAAGCGAAAACCACTCGTGAGTCACAGCAAAATATTCTGATTTTATGCTAAGTACATCGCCATGCGTGACTGCAAGCACGCTCTAGGATTATATGAATTTCTCCCCCCCGTTATAACTCTCATACGTTCCGTTTCCTGCGCAGCGCCTGCGTTTGGCAAAGTCACGTTGGCTGCTCTCTCACACACAAACACACGCAGGAGGGGAAACCAAATGATTGTATCGGCACAACACCTTCAACATGTTGAGTGAATAGTAAAATGTTCTTGTTACGATTAAGACTGCCCAATGCGATTATTAACCATTATATTTTGGGGAGAAATGCACCCCCAACTTTAGTCAGTGTCCATATATATATATATATATATATATATATATATATTTCTAACACCAAGCATTCAAAAACAAATGCTTTGATAAGTTGCCGGGAGAACTTAACATACACAGAATACACGAGTCGGCTTTACATCATAATACATCACTCTGACTCGCATCTCATTCTGGACAGTTAAATTATATAGCTATCGTGTCCATTACTTTAATAATTTAATTTCTTTGACTCCTTAACATCTCGGTTCTCATCTTCTTTATCACTCTTTCTTGTTATTTCTGGTGGTTATTTATTCAGCAGATAATCGAGACAACATACCATACACACGGGCAACATTCAAAACAAGTTCCCCTTGACCCTGTAAGGTCAAAAGCCCTAGGTCAAGGTCACGGGGTCAAGCGCCTGTGACCTCCGGGAGCGTGAAAACAGTGTTGCCACGTCCGCAGAGTGTACACTAACCTCGGGCCGCCGGCTCTTGCGTGTTCCTGCCACACGACCTTTCACACCCCGCTCTCTGACCTCTACCACCTGTGTCAGGTTTTACATCTGAATGTTTCTGTCCTTTACTCCTCCATATTCCCTTGTTCTGCCATCCATGCTGTTTTACTCTTCTATAATTTTCGTTACGTATTTATTAATTTCATTGTTCATTTTACTACATCCTTGGGGACTACAGATGGTGGAACCCCTTAGCACAAGACGTGCTGAACCTTGACTACCACGGGGCTACCCTTGGATATGATGATCTTGCCTTTGACTTGTCCCTTAAGATTAAAGAAAAGAACAAGGTCACACGCCTTGCCATATCATACCCAAAGGTCGTACCGTCGTGCTCGAGGGTCGTTACCCTTGTAGTCAAAGGTCGTTCCCTTGTTCTCAGGGGTCGTGCCAGTGAGGCACTAGGATGTAAGGCCTGCCGGTGACGGGGTAAGGGTTGTGGGATCCTCACCAGGACACACCATCCCTCCAGGAGTGACCCGGTACTGGTGAGGGCACCTAAGATGCCACGGGTGGAGGAGGGAGGGCAGAGGGCGGAGCGGAACACCGCCATCTTTCATCCTCAGCAAACAACAAGTGTTTGCTGGCTGCCCGCTGGCCGGCCGGCCTGCCGAGGGGGTCAGGATAGTGGGTCTTTATCCCGTTATCGGGGTGGGCGTGGCCAAAACAGGCCCACTCTCAGAGCCTAGGCACTTCTTGGGTTACTGAGGGGGAGAGGGGGAGGGGTTACATCAGGTGGGTCAAGGTAGGAGGTAGGAGAGGGAGGAGTGGGGTCTGTGCCTGGGGAAGGCAGAACCAGTGGGTGTGGCACCTGAGGCTCGTCAACTTCAGCAGTTTTAGGTCAGCAGGTGAGCCAGCCACCTGACCCCCACGGTGGTGATGTGTGAGCACCCACAGTGCAAGCCCAGCCACCTGACCCCATGGTGACGTGTGAGCAGCAACCACACTGTGATCTCTCTCTCTTCCACCCCATTCCCCCCCCCCCCCAAACACACTTATCACCTCTCACTCACGATGATCAATCCTCTCCTCACTCTTTTATCATCCAGACCCCTCACCCACAAACTGATGGCTCTCACCTTCACACTCACCCACCACACACTCTCTTCACCTTCACACTCCCAAACGCTCAGCATACACCCACATGCTCATCAGCCTCATGCTTATCACCCACTCACACACCCTCATATGCTCATGTACCTCCCTCACACTCCCAGCCTTGAGCCCCACGCACACATACACACTAGGCAACCTCACTCACACTTCCCACTGTGATCTCCTCAGTCCCGCACGCTTCCCTGGATAATATCTCAAACACGTTACATACGTAACGTATCAAAACCGCACCGTGACACTACAGCATTGCTTACGTCCACAGAAAACGTAGTGGCCTAAGCTAGAAGCCACCTGCTTCCATACATTCTTTTTCTACCTAAGAAACATGTTTCTTTCTTACCATCTTCTTTTTCTTCTCCATACCTCTTCAGCACCCCGGCCTCGAGACTTCCGTGGCGGCCTTCCTATATGGGCAACTTCCACAGGACACAACACTCGGAGTTTCGGTTTCCCTTCCCCCCTCCCCGGGAGTGTTCTGTCTAGGGTACGGTCCTGGTCTTTAACGTTAAATCTGTGCTCGCTGAGCAGTTTAACAAAAGTTTAACATAAATCCATTTAGTCCACACATACTGCACAACACCACTTACCTCGCGTTTCCTCTCCTGTACCGATATTTTCATCGTAGACGCGAAAAGGGAATTTCATAATATAGTTTCTTGCTGCTGGTAGCGCTCCCTGGCCTGACACCCGGCCACCCCTGCTGGCCTGCTAAGTGACATCACGTCCAGTAATGTAACGAGAAGACAATGGCAAGCGTCCAGCCAACTGAACACAGGGGTGACTTTGAAACTCGATATATGTGACGGGGTATAAATAGAACGAAATGAAATCAATAGTACCTCGATAGGTCTTTACTTATTCATATCTTAAATAATAAAATAGTTCCACTGATTGTGAACTCTTCCTAAACCAACTGTCTTTTCTAGACGAAACAATATATCTTTTTTCACGGATTTTAAAAAGGGGAGAAGCAGAGTGAGCCGTACTTTAAGGCTAGAAATAAGTGGAAACAGAAAACGTATGGAAGCTAAACAAACAAGACCTAATCACATTACAGTGGCCAAACGTGTGTAAATTTAATGAAGACCATTACGCTAGGGCACGCCTGCTGGAATATGACAATTTCTGCTTTTATTTTTAGGTCGAAGAGAAGACTTGACCCCGTAACGCACGACGCTACGACCCTCGAATGCGACGTTACGAGCCCTGCGCACGACGTTACGACCCTCGAGCACGACGTTACGAGCCCCGAGCTCGACAGTACGACCCTCAGGTGCAAAAGCCCTAGCTTCTGATCCGACCCTTATGGGTCAGGTCAAACGCTGCGCCCATCACACACACACACACACACACACAACCCGAGGGTCGTACCGTCAGAGATGGCGCCTCTGGCCCAGTCAGGTGGGAGGCTCCGGGAGCTGCGCTGTCTTCATTCCTGGAACCGCCGGACGGCCCTCCCTCCCCAGGTGGGTCCACGTCCTGTACCACACTACGTCACCCGTCAAAATCGCCCGAGATTTTTTTTCTTTTCATATACCGTCACCGAGAACACAATGCTGGCCTGACTGACTCTGCAGAATAATGGGGACACTGTTACGATGTTACGAGTGACAAACATCCGTAACCGCCATAACATTAAATCCCATTACCACGATGGGATGTGAACCCCTTGTGCGCACGACCCATAACGGCCTGGCCCTTTAACCCGACCGACCAAGGGTCAGGTCAGAAGGCCAGGCCTTCATCACTACTAAGGGCCGTGTTGTCGTGGTCGAGGGTCGTACCGTCACAGTGATTCCTCGTTAGCGAGCCCGCGAGGCCGTAAACAAACCCGTTCTCATCTATGTTGTGCGTCACACTTCACGCCCTCCCGTCACACTACTACTACTACTACCACTACTATTACTACCACTACTACTGCCACTTCTTACTACTATTCTCACGTGGCTGACCCGACCCGACCTGACCTGTCCGCGGACTAACGCAATACCTTATGGAATCAATCTCTATGTAGTCACGAGAACAAAATACAAAAAGACACTGACAAAGACACAAAGACACTCCGATAACTTCAACTTGACCAAAGAATCTTAAGGAGCAGAAATGTGATAGTAAACCCCAATAGTAACAATAAACCAAAGTTGCATTGTGTGGGTTCTGTTACCAGTGTTGCCACCATCACCAGCCAGAGGTGGAGAAATGCAACCAGCAACACCAACAACCATCACCAATCAGTGTCAGTCAGGTAGCAACCAGCAGCAACAACAACCATCACCAGCTACTGTTGGATGGGTAGCTACCAACAACACCAAAAGCCATTACTAATCAGTGTTGGAGAGGAAGCTAAAAAAAAAAAAAAAAAAAAAAAACTATTACCATCAGAAGCCAGTGCTGGAGAGGAAGCTACCAGCAGCACCAAAACCCACCACCAGCCAGTGTTGGAAACTACAAGCAGCACCAACACCCATCAGAAGCCAGTGCTGGAGAGGTAGCTACCAGCAGCACAAACAAAGATCACCAGTCAGTGTTGGAGAGCTACCAGTATCGCCAACAACCATCATCACGTAAACGCTGGAGAGTTACGTCTGCTTTGAAGTTCTGTGTAACACCCAACATGCAGAGACCCACGACGCTCCACACCTATGTCTTTCGACACCATTGGTAAGCATGAAGGCTGGTGTGAGTGAGACGGAGGCATGGACCATCCCATAAATACACACACACAAGGTTAGCGACCATGAGTCAGCACGGGCCAATCCTATATGGGCTCGAATCCTGGGCGCAGCAGTCGGCCCACAGTCAATCCAGCTGTTCACCCCATCCCCTCCCACGAAGCCAGTTATAAATATGAGAAGGTTAAGAGACGGGATAACACAAGTGTTAAATGCTGTACCCGTAAAACACAAACAGTAATCGCACGCAGTTCAGCGTAAATGGAAGTAAATATCGGCTGACGGCAACCCACAAACCTTGCCATGATAGTGTTAAGAGAACAACAGCAGTGTGTGTGTGTGTGTGTGTGTGTGTGCGTGTGTTCAGTACATAAAACCTGGCGAGAACACCTGAGCATGTTCTGTAGAGAGCGACAGTGATCCAGAACGAGAAGAGCATAAGTTAATGTCTGGCTGGTTGTGGCAAATCAAAGATTTAATGGTCCCATCTTCTGTGAAGAGGGCCCACGGCTTCAAGGCATGTTTATCTGGACATTCTTCGTGATTTATAGAGCGAGCGCTTTCCAAATCACTGGATTGCACGCAGTGGAAACAGGTGCCCGGATTGCTCGATCTGTGGATTTAACACTTTTGGATTCATTTTCGCATGGGGCATTATCAAGTTAGAAGTGTATCAAAGAAGAGTTACATGTGCCAGATTATAGATCAAAAATAATTTAGCATTTAATACAAGTCCTTCCCTCGCATATATGTACAACACACTTCGAAGTATTGTGCAGTAACTTGTGGGAGATGCAAAACACATATATAATAGTATAGATAATACAGCAATACATTTATATATAAAAAAAAAAATATGAAAAGAAACATAAATGCACACGAATAAGATATTTTACACTCCAGAGTAGTTCCCCGTTAAAAGAGTAACAGGACAGCTACGTTTTCTTTGGTGTTCGACGCACCATGAATGTCTCGGGGGGTTAGTAAACAGGACCCGCTGAGGTACATCCCAGGTACAGTACCTGCTCCACACACATGAATGAACTCCATCCTGACCAGGACATACAATGCTGTACTCGTGTATGAAGTCTGACGATATAAGCTTCATGCTTTCTTGATCTATCGCTCGTACAAAAGA
This sequence comes from Panulirus argus, assembly GCA_038088735.1. NCBI lineage: Eukaryota > Metazoa > Arthropoda > Malacostraca > Decapoda > Palinuridae > Panulirus > Panulirus argus. The sequence continues at coordinate 8,190 of JAYMFT010263721.1, forward strand.
GCAAAACCTATTTTCCCACTGACCATCGCCTATGAAATTAACAAAATACATCTTGCTATTAAATTTTAACTACAAAAATTAATTTATCACCACCATTACCATTACACATGCGTGTCCTTCAGTGCTGTCCCTCCCTCATTCCCCCCACCTCATCCCACCCGTCCAACAGCATATAAATAAAATGAGTCATGGCGAGACACGTGGAATGATATATATATATATATATATATATATATATATATATATATATATATATATATATATACAGTTACCGGACTCAGCTTGCTCGAGGTTAGACCACGGGGTACAAGCTTCTGAGTAGTGTCGTTGGTTTACTGTAAGAATGACACCATTTAAATAAAAGGAAAGGAAACGGAAATCCGGATGATCAATATTTCTTGCCTTTGTTCAAATATCGCGAGCGTCGCGCAAAAGTTTTGAACGGTCAACTGCCAACCGTGTCGTCTGCAATGAGCGTTACGCCCATATTCCCAGCGTAGGGAACGTGCGGCATGGCGTAGTAAATGATAGTAAAAACATATGGGTTCGTTATACAGTGCAGCATGAGAGTCAGAAGCTGATGCTGTTTCAACAATGCGTTGTTTGCTGCACTGTGTCCCTCTTCTCTCGCGCCATTTGTCAGGTTTTATCGACCTGTGTCTGGCGTCCTCACCACCACCGCCCCCCCCCCCCCCAAGCGGTCTACCGCGGAAGCGAGAGAGAAGTGAATGTTTAGCTCGTAGTGAAGCGAGCGGGTAAGGTCCGAGGCGAACGTTAGGGAGGGGTGGGGCAGGGAACACTCCCCTGCTGTCGGCCAGCGGACCCCCCCCCCCCCACGCCCCGCCCAGCCCCATCACGATCCTGGCCCCCACACTACTAACCAACACCCCAACCTTCCTCATCACACCGCCAGTCTTCCCTCACAAGACGCACACGCTCTAAATAATATATTTCTTCTTCCTTCAATGACCTTAAGATTTTGCTTTAAATACAGCTATTCACGCCTACGTATGATACTACAGAGGCGAGTTCCGTGCGGAATAAGAGGCGGCCACTGTGAGTGAGGCAACAAGGACAGCACAGCAGCTGAGCATGGCCACATGGCTCCGCTCAACAAGCAACGAATCGTATCCTTCACTTACAAAAAAAAAAAAAGCATATCCTTTCCGTCCGGTGTAGGGCAGAGTCCTGTAGGTCTAGATAAAGACAAAACAGACAGTAAATGCTGGTAAGGACATACTTTTCACAAATTGTCGGAATGGACCAACTATGATAACTCATATCCCTAGGATACTCCGATTCTAACATAATGCAAATAACATCCAACACAATTCCTACAGGAATATTCAACACGCTTCAGTCCCGGAGGAAGGCACTGCGTAACGACCTCCACTCATCCATCCGGAATGAGCCTCTTTACCTCTTGACCACGAGGATAAGACCTTTAAGATATGACGGTGTGACCAACGCCCCCGACCCCTTGAAGCTTGTCAATGGTCAGGTCATCGCGTCCCATGGGTAGTAACTGTGCGCTCAAGGGGTTAAATACTATTCTAATGCTGCTTTAATACTATATATCTTCCGTATGGCATCAGGGCTCACGGAGTAATAGTCATGTCCTCAAATTAACATTTCTTGAGTTGATATGAAAACCTTTATGATCAAAGTTGCCACATGCTGACGAAGACATTCCTAGTTATATCACGAGAAGCTTACACAACGCCTTTCGGAGGCATTAAGGCTGCACTGTCCCCCACACCATATTAATTCTAACACAAGTGGTATACATTATGTGACATCCGAAACATTTTACGAAATGATCTGCTTATCTTTAGTCACTTATAAAGTACCCATCAGCACCAGCCAGTAGTTCCTTATCGTGAAGTATTTAGGTTATCTTTGCTTATCTACTGTATGCTTAGGTACATCTATGGCCGCGGCCTCCCTCAGCTAACGCAATGCAACTAGTTCGTCTACTTATGCCAGTTACAGGAGTCTAATGTTAACGAAAATAAAATCAATACTTTTTTGTACGTGATCGCATCTTTCTTGTTATCATCTCTTTCTAAATTTGGCAAGTGGTAATAAAAGAGGGAAGGATTTCTAGCAACCACTCCACTCCCCCCGCCCCTCACAGTCGCCTTCTACGACAGCACGAGACAAATCACTAGGGACAAAAACAAATAACGGAAAGCTAACAAGTTATTTGACTGTAATTATTATTACACTGCCAACAACAGCAGTAAATTCTGAAATGGTGTCGAGGACGGGAAAGTCGTAATAGGGGTTCGTCAAGAGCGGAAGCACCGGTGACGCCTGGTGGTAGAAGACTGGGAATGTGGTGGAACGGGGGGAAGGGAGGCAAGTCAAGGTGACTGGCAGGGATGGGGCAAGGGTGACCTTAAGGAAGGAATGTCTGCAGTGAAGAAAGGAAAGAAGAGGTAAGGGAAGACGAAGAAAGGGGGAAGGGGTGACGAGAGAGAGAGAGAGAGAGAGAGAGAGAGAGAGAGAGAGAGAGAGAGAGAGAGAGAGAGAGAGAGAGA
>JAYMFT010263732.1:0-10732 GCA_038088735.1 Panulirus argus
TCATATTTGAAAACTACTTGCACATTAAGTTTTTTGAGAATGTGAACACATTCGAGAAAATTCTCATGGAAGGGAAGGATACTTTGACTTGGGCCAATTGGAATATATCTTCTCAAACTCATCATTAATAAACTCTGGACTGCATATACGTAATGCCCTTATGAACATAGACTGGAACTACAGAAGGTAGTTAGTATATCAAATCTTTCATCCATGGTAGAGAAGAACGAGAACCTAGCTAGCTACTTTGTGTGAATGACAAATGATGCCTAGCCTCACAAACTGAAGTAAGACGAATATATACAAAATTGCTTACGTTGGATAAATCTGAATAAACTCCCTTGCTCCTACACAGACGGTAAATACGCACTCTACCTTGTCGTCGGAAGGATAAAAGTAAACCATTAATTCAACCTGCTAGGGGGCAAGATCTAAGCCCAGACGACAGATGAAAATATTGTATGCAGGTCTCAGAGATCTTTAAGGTGTAGCCATGTGAAGGATCGTGGAATGTTCTGTATAATACTCATGATATCAAACTCTTTCACAGGATGTACAGATGGAAGACATTCTTCAAGAGTTAAATCGAATTATCATACTGTGATGAGCAGGCTAAGTATTTTTTCCACAAGGAGCACAGAGAGACTTTACAGCAGAGAAGACAACGCCCGTCCACCGTTATGTGAATAAAGGCTTCACTAACACAGGACAAGTCCATTTGTCCTGCTCACGATACTGAAAGACTTTCAGAGTGAAACTACATACATGCCAGAAAATCAATGAATTTTTAAATCCTCCTCAGATCATATAACGTTGTAGTATGCTTCGCATTTCTCTGGGATTCCTATTATGTATTTCGCGTAGGATAATTCTGAGCCTTAGTGGTCCCTTTGAAGACAAAGGGATTACTGTGTACTAACAAAGTAACTGTAGTGCCTCCGTCTGACTGTTTGTGTATATATCCTTTGCCTCGCTAACAGCACAGACGTTGCTCTTTTTCTGTGTCTATATGTCCAGAGATCTGAGAAACACACAAGTAAATACACATGTAAACCAGTGTAAACAAACGTATATATTGATCAAACATGTATTTCCTAAATGGTTGACAATAATGCCAAGGATCTTATCCATCGTGCCCATGCATCAGTAAATGACGGTGTGTGTTTCCAGTACGTGCTTGGCCACTGGACGGAATGCGTTCTGGCTTAAACTACCACAAGGCTGCCTGCCAATTTTGAGAATAGATCAGAATTTTTTCCATCATTTTCTCTGTCTTCATCAAAGCTTAAAAAGGTGAGGACTCTTTCTTTTGTTATCTGAATGTATTGTTCATATATCTCCGTTATCCGTAGTGATGGCTTCATAGATGCACTGCTTCCGATCTGTTATGTCCCAGCGATCAGCAATACACCGACAATACGAGTACCTACCAGTACCTACGAAGAGATTTCGCCCTGAAAGACAGAGTTCGCGCGTACCGCTCACCGCTTGTCTTGCTTGTTGAATTTAGCTTTTCCTCTCCGCCAGAACGTCCCTCTGATAATTATCCATTCGAAATTCGTCAGGCGTTACCCTCACTCATGGGTCCAATCTATTTTCTGAACGCTTCTGCTGTCTTTCCATTCATGTCTCTGATTTCTCCTGATATATCAATAAACAGACGCCCAAGTTTATTTTCGGACGCTCGCACATTTTCGTCTGATATGTCAAAAGCATGTTTCCAGGTATGATTCCAGGGCCTGAGGATTCTGTATCATCCTTGCTGATATGCTTTTAGATCAAGGACGTTATTCTTTATGCTTTCCGTATGTTGCAACGCGCAAATTGTCGTATATATCTCTCTCCCTGCTTCTTTCTAAGTGTGGAGTTCCGGCTCCTACCGTGGTAATTCACATGTTCCAGACTCAGTCTTGTATGTGGAGTGTTTTCCTGATAGTTCTAGCGGTATTCTATTTTTGCTTCTTTTGTCCAAACTGACTATCAGTCTTCTGTCTCTTGTTATGAATGTTTTACATATCCTTTAGCTTACTTATACAAAATGGGAAAACAAAATTCCACTGAAAATGATCTAGATTCAACTGAATCCTTGATTAACCTTCTTATCATTTCTATGTTCATTGTTCATCATCTACTTCCACAGTTCGGCTTAAATTCGAGTTCTCCCTCAGCAGAGTGGGATAACAAGTATATCACACAATCTGGAGAAGACACATGTTGGTAAATTAAATCATAATCACATTGCATGAGAAATGTTACGGAACAGTGACTGAAGAAATATAATTCACACATTCCTAGAAAACATGAAAAGGCATCAAAATCATTACAAATTACAGGCGGAGATCCATCAAATGAAAAAAAAAAATCTCAGGCCTGCATAATGTAAGAAATCATTTACCGCTAGCAAAGATTAGTGACTAACTTCCAAGTTAATCTAGACGCTATTCATAATTTGAGTTTATATTCTGAGCCACACAAACTACACCAATCTGATGAATCAATACAACATTAAGAAATACAAAAGACGTGAAACACCAGAATATAACCAATACTTATAAAGATTGACTGACCCGGAGGTTCACTTTATATTCATACGATGCCCACCACCCACAGACGCATCCAGACTGCAGTTTGTAAATTGATGTGTTTACCACTTTTGTGTTTTTCTTTAGTCGACTCTTGAACTTAATATGAGTAAATAATGTCACAAAGCGTCGCCACAGGTGTGTGTGTGTGTGTGTGTGTGTGTGCTGAACATAGTCTTCTGAATTGCAGCTATTCCTCATACTATATAATTACATAACGCAATCAAGTGATAGGTAATATACAAGTATGTAAAAGAAACGGAAAAAGAAAAAGAAACACAAGTAACCTTTTGAGAATACGGCATACAAGTTATTACACAAAATCTTCTTAATGTTATTCAAGCAGGTGGTATAAACAACCAACCAGCCAATTTCCCCACTCTCAGCACCTCTCACCTCCGACTCCCACTCCACCCAGAGGTTCTCCCTCTCTCCATCCACTCCCCCAAAAGGTTCTTCCTGTTTCCTCCACTAAACCACAGTGCTCTCCCTGCTTCTACTAATCCTTTTGAGGTTCTTATTACCTTTTCCACTCCCCTAGAGGGTTCTCTTTGCTCGTCATTGCCAAGAAGGTTTTCCCTACCTCATCCATCCCTCTAAAAGGTTCTTCCTGTCTCTTACATTCTTCCAAAAGGTTTTTCCTGTCTCTTTCACTCCCTTAAAAGGCTCTCATTGCCTCTTGGGCTTCGGCTGAAGGTTATTCCTGTCTTTTCCACTAATCCAGACTATTACCCCTGCTTCTTCCATTCCCCTAGAAGGTTCTCCTTGCCTCTTCCACTCCACCAGATCGTTCTTCCTGTTTCTTCCACCTCTACAGAAGGCTCTCGCTGCTTCTTCACCCTCCTAGATAGTTCTTCCACTCTCTTACACTCCTCTACAAGGCTCTCCCTTCTTCTTCCACTTCCTCAGATGCTTTTCTCAGTCCATTCCTCTCCTCCAGAAGGCTCTTCCTTCCTACTTAAAACACAGAAGACACTCCATGCCTTTTCTACATCATAGAAGGCTCTCCTCACCTTTTCTACTCGGCCTGAAGGCTCCCTCCGCTTCTTCCATTCCACAGAACGTTATCCTTGCCTCTTTCCACTCCCCTAGATAGTTCTTCCTGCTTCGCTTACCCCCTTAAATGTTCTTCTCGTCTCGTGTACTCCCTAGGAGATCCTTCTTGCCTCTTCCACACTCCCCCAGAAGGTTCTCCCTGTCTCTTCCACTCCTCCAAAAGGCTCGTTCTGCCTTCCGCAAGCCTCAACAATGCTCTTTCTGTCTCTTCTACTTACCTGGAGGTTCTTCTTGCCAGTTCTGCTACCGAAAAGATTCTCTTTGCTCATTTCTCTCAAGTCGTAGGTTCTCTCTTCCCCTTTCAGTTTCGCAGAAAGTTCTCCCTGCCTCTTACGCTCACCCATAAGGTTCACCTGCCCCTACCGCTCCCCAGAAGGTCCTCCCTGCCCCTTCCTTTCCCTCAGAAGGTATTTTTCCACCGCTCCCGGAGAAAAAAAAAATCTTTGCCACTTCCACGTCCTTAAAACGGGCCTTCCTGCCTCTTCCAATCCCCCAGACGGTTCTCTTCCCTCTTTTGTTTCCCGTTAGGCCCTTCCCGCTGGGGCGTTATCCAGGTCTCCCTGATGAAGGTGCTAGCCGGGCAGCTTAAACAGCGGGATCTAATTTCCATTTTTATGAGATTACTCCTCAGATGACCACCGGCAATTTATTCTAAATTCCGTCCGTATCTGTGTGTGTGTGTGTGTGTGTTTGTGTGTTTGTGTGTGTGTGTGTGTGTGTGTGTCTGTGTCTGTGTGTGTCTGTGTGTCTGTGTCTGTGTGTGTGTGTCTGTGTCTGATTGCTAATTTGTTATTACGTATTTGTACTCAGCGGTATGGGAGTTCTACACTCGTGGAGCCCTATATCTTGAACTTTCTCTACTATCATGCTACTCTATAAATTTCTGCGTATGGTTAACATTCACAGTTTCATCGCTCTGCTAATCAATTGGATTCTTCAAGTAGTTTCATACTATGTTATTACTTCTTAACATCTTTTCTAACAAGTTTCTTGCTTGATTTCATGTTATGGCGTCTGGTTTCTCTGTCCTTACATCGTCCGAAACACTGCTTACTATTTACATCAGTAAAGTGATTTAAAGAATTAAAGATTGTGATCAGGTCACCCCTTACTCTTCTCTTCCCCATGCTGTACAAATGTAAGACTTTTAGCCTTTGCTTGTCACTCATCTTTCATCTTGAAGTGTGGTAACCATACTTAATGTTCTGTCAAAGCCATCTCTCTCTCTCTGCGCACCATTCTCATAGCTCTACATTTACTTGGGTTGATTTTCATCAACCGTGTATCACACCAACTTAGGAATTCTGAATAGTTCCTCTCGCAAAACAGTTGCAAACCTCATTACTCTTTATTTGCTCAGGACCTTGGCATCATCCGCAAATATAATGGTGAAAGAGTCCAGTCTATCTGATAAGTCACTGAAACAGATCAAAATGCACACATGTCCTCACCCTCAACCTAATGCCATAAGGCTTCTCCTACATGTGTCCATTTATCCTTTACACTAAGATAATCGCCTATACATTAAAGGAATCTCCCCGTAGCAATACCTGATGATCCAGCCTCTTTACCAGCCTCCCATATGGCAGAGTGTAAGCAGTCCACTGCTTACTGGCAGTGAAGACAATCAAAACAGCCTTCTCTTTCGTCACAAACGGAGCTCACTCTCTCATAGAAATCTAAGAGGTTCATTGCGCATGATGTACTCACTCTGAAACCGTGTTGTTTCTGACAATCTAGCACTGTCTTTTCAAACTGTTATCAATTATCTTTTCCAGGACTCGACAGACCACGTTTAGCTTAGCGCATCCTCCCGATTTTCTTTCTTATGAATATAAGTGCGACGTTTTCTATTTTTCACTCCTTTGGTACTTTACCTTTCTCTGGCGATATCATGAACACAGCAATTGTTTTGTCAAGTGCATTTACAGACATCTTCCGCACATTTGGAGAAATCTCGTCAGGGCCATATACATTAAATGGGTCAAGATCTTTTGGTTATCCGTTTATATCTTTTCTAGAGATTTTGATGTTTTCCAAGACTTCCTCATCCCGGTTCACTGGTGATGATGCTATAGTGTCTTCCACTGTGAAAACATTTTTGAAAACGTCATTCAGTACCTTACGTATCTTTACATCATCGACTACATCTCTTTTCGATGAGCTCCCCTTGTCGTATTAGTTGCTCTTCACCTTGACAATACTACTAATGAATTTATGGGATGTTTTGGGATATCTCTCCAGCCTTGTCCAGAATATTCTTCTCAAAGCTTCTCTACTTCTCCTTTCTTTTCCTGCAATTCTCGTTTTATTGCTCTCGTAAACCTTACAAATGCTGTCTGGCTTGGGTGCGATCCATATCTTTTTCAAAGCAACTCGTTAAACACGTTCGCTTTTTGACTTAATTCATTGACCCACACATCCCTCCTTTTTCAACTTTTTCTTTAGTTATGAGAGGAAAGGTGACAATAGTCCTACTCCTTCACTGTAAATTTCAAAAAAGAATCTTCCACCACAATGGGTTCCTGGCTACTAGACTCCATATCCCAATTCATATTGCTATAGAAATTGTGTAGGTTCCACGATTACATCTCCTCCTCCAGTGTGGCTTACACTGTTCTTTTTACATCCCCATTTACCACATAATCAAATTAAAGCATTACATGACTTTTTCCAGTTAGTGTATCATATACGACAGTCTCAGTTTCCATTCTGCTATGTGTGAAGACAAGATTTGGTAATGACGGTGTATTAGTCAATCTTATCTGATACTCTCAGTATATACAGGAAATATTCCTATATATCCTATAAGATCTTGTGTCTTCCTAATTCTCTGCTTCACTGAGAATCCAAATTCTCTCAATCTGTCTCTTTATAAGTGAAACTCCCATCATTGATACTTTACCATCTCTGAGATGTGCAGTGTTTCATTACACCACTTACCATCCTGATTTTTTCTTCATTGTTTTCATCGCGTGTTTGATCCTTTTCATAATAATTCTTCGAGAATTATATAAATTATTAGTACTATCAAGCACATTTTTCCCCGGTCGCATATCCCATTATCTTCTGTCAGAATGGGTTCACCTTCTAGTGTATCCTGAAATTTAATGTTGTCTCTTATCCAGACAGCCAACCTTCCTCCTCCTTTGTCTTCCCTTCCCTCCTTGTAATTATGTATGCCACAGGACAGGATAGGTGGGGCTTTAACTCTGTAATAAGTTTCGTCTTCATGACTCCAGCAGTACCAGGTGCGCTGTACTTAATTCAGTCCCTGGATGCCAATTCTTTACCATCTACTATTAGTCCACTACATTTGTATATGTATTGTCATCTGTCTGACATTTCCATCACTTTACATACCTGAACTTTCTGGAGTACCAGTGTGGAGCTGTTCCGTCCAACTGCTTCATGTGACGTCTCCTGACTCTCTCTCTCTCTCTCTCTCTCTCTCTCTCTCCCTCTCTCTTTCTTTCTTTCTCTTCCCTTGTTCTATCACCTACAATAATGACCGTATTGAATTCCTCCTTATTTTTAGATTTCTTAACTTGCTTAAGTACCTCCAAGCTGAAAGTAATCATTACTGATCGTTCTCACATTCATTCGATATATTCACCAATTATCCTAACTTCTATCATCATTGAAACAGCATTCGGTAAGTCTACAGTCTTAAGCAGTCTTTTCATTAATCAGTATTCATTCCTGATCAACAATTTACGTCCGTCAACCTCCCTCGTCAATAATCTTGATTTCTTTTGCCATCTACTTGTCTGCTAAATCCTTTAGTGTTGATTTATGATTTTCCAGGCCTCTTGCCATATCCAAAATCTGTTTTTGTCAACAAATGCTGATCATGAATACTCTTCAGTTTTCAATCCATCCTGCGAGCGGTCCAAATAATTTCCTGTTTTTTTTTTCTGTGTTTAACAGTGCATATTACTCTTTTTTTACTGAAAAATTCCCCTGTGAACCTCTTTAGTGTCCCCCAGACCTCTGCTACACTGAGTCACTCCTTACGGCTCTGTTTCTGTCGAACCGTTTCCTGAAATTGATCGAGTTCACTCACCTCTTCCCTTGTCATCAACAGTATCTCCGTTTTGGTGCCATGGGCATCTTCTTCTGTTGACCAATCTCAAGGACATCCTTAGATGTCAGTCAATGCACTTCCTTTCCAATGGTTATCTTGTCTCCAAATCCCCTCGACTAATTTGACCTTCGGTTATGTTTTTCAGTTTCCTGACATTGTCTTCCGTCTGATGATAATTCCCAAGAGCTAAGATCTCATTCCTTGAATTTTCCTTCCTCCTGAAAGTGTCGTAACTGCAATTCCTGTTTCTCTTTGGTATTCTCATCCTTACGGTTCCGAAGGAGTCATCATTTATTTCTTCAATGATTTTTTCTCCATCAGTTGAACAGTCCACATAATCACCTTCACCTGCTAACAGCTCAAGTAGCAACTATGCAGTCACTGTACTTCTTTTCCTTGCCTGATTCCATCTGGGTTTGAAAATGTTGCTCAGCTTTCCTCTGGGTGTTTGTATAACATTTGCTTGTTTGTATTTTTTTTCTTTGATTCAGTCTAAAGATGATGATTATCCTCACCAACAATTTCAATAATACCCCTGTTTACTTGCACAAGCTTCCGGATGCTCAGACTCGAGCTTCTGACTTTGTGTGTGTGTGTGTACGTGTGTGTGCACATGTGTGTGCGTGTGTGTGTGCGTGTGTGTGTGTGTGTGTGTGTGCTTAATTGCCTATTTGTTATTACCTGTTTGCAATCTACGGGGAATTCTAAATTCGTGTGTTGTGGAAGGGTTTAGAGGTAAGAAAGAGCTCGAGTGTGTTTTAAGTGTCGTCATGACGGTCGTGAATTCGTGTTGGATGTTTGATTAATCGTCCCAGATCTTTTTACGAAGGAAAAAATTCTAGTTCTCAGCTATATTGGGAATCATCCTGAATGGAGCCTATCCCATCCCTGCAATATGCACTGAATTCCCCCCCCCCCCCCAGCGAAGGGGATTTCTGTGTGTAGATGTTACGAGAGCAGTACTTCGTGGTAGGAGCTCAAACCTTCAAACAATAGTGCATAGCCGGATGAAACGGGGGACGGGGGATATGCGAAACGTAAAAGAATAGTCATAGAGGGTAGAGAAATATGAGCCAGGTAACTTCAGAGTAGGGAGACTCAAGATCCATCAGGAGACCAACGCGTGTTTTTGTACAACAGTAAACACAGACACCGCGATTGATGAGAAATGATGATAGAGACTGTAGTTTGGAGATCTGATGGTGTACAGGAGAAGCAGCTTTGGACATTCAGTTTTCAGAGAGAGAAAAAGATCAGAGAAAGAAGAAAATAGGTAGTTTTCTACAAGGGAAGTCAGACGTGAGACCACGAATATCGCAAAAATGGAAAAGGTAAAGAACAAGATCTAGGAGTAATGTCAGAAGAGATGGAGTGAGTTCCAGTCGTCTAATGTCCGTCAAGAAGAGCTCTGGGAAACATCCAGTCCTCCTCGACCAGCAATTTCATTCCGAATCGGCGCCTGAGTAGCATGTGATTGGTGTACTGCCATGATTTCCAGTGTAGAAACAGGAAAACCGACAGTAGAGAGTAATGAGTTGTGGGAGCAACTTACTGTCAAGTGTAATATGAAAGATGGAGAGGATGTGAGTTGTATGTCTGCATGAATCTGTACGTGCATGTATGAATTCGTGTGACTATTATTTGTGTGTTACGGACCTACTAGAAAAGTTTTACACACACACACACACACACACACACACACAGAGCTCAGTGTAAACAACGGGTAAAGGGCCCCTGACCGTTGGAGATGTGATCCACCCAGCTGAGCACAGGAGTTGTGACCCACTCAGCTGACCACAGCAGCTACATAGACTTCCTCAATGGTCAGAGGGGGCGATCGCCTGACCGACGTCCGTCACCACAATCTCCTTGTACCAACCAGCGCTGTATAGATGCAAGAACTGTCGTATAACTACTACTGTGAATGTCGTAAACAGTGCATGAACAAGGGTACAGCCAAGCAGCAAATTGCTTAGCTTTCCCATCGCTATGTTTATGTTAACTATTATATTGCTGTAACGCAATCAATGTGAAAATATTCATTAATTAATGTTCAGCATTAAATACATAATGTATGTCAACACAATACTAATGCAATTCAGCCAATATGTAACTTTATATCACGTTATGTTCAACTAATCTCAAATAAACATATGATATATAAATCATAGACTTTGCTTTGTATAACTTCCTGTACAGCGTAGAGATTTCTCTCGTGTGCTTATCCAAAGCGTACAAGCATTCAGCCCTACCTTAATGTTAAGAGCTTTTGTGATTAACTAGTTTCTATCATGACCCACAATTAAGTAATTCCTTAAATGTGTATTTTCAGCTGAATGGTTGCTTGAATTCAATGTATCGTTCTTTATTTATTTCCTTATATATTTACAAACCGGCCTAAGCCAGGTACACATTTATCGACCAGTCCCAAGTGGAGGATGATGACCTGGGTTGGATGTAGGCCGCCTGCCACGCCGTGGATTCGGACCATTGCGGGTTCGACTCCGGGCTGGCCCGTGATGACTCATGGTCAGTAACGTTGACCACAACACCAATGGGCTCGTGTGTGTACACTTACGTGTGCATATGTCTTTCCCTCTATTAGAACTTCGGATATATATTTTACTATTACGTACTTGAGCAGCAGTACGGTTCTGTAGCTAATTCTGTGTATGTTGATATTTTGGGCCTTAAGCAGAAGAGTATCGGAAGCTTTGTAACTTGCTGACATGAATTCTGCACGTATTTTTTACCTGTGCCGATTATCTATTATATAATTCGAATTAATTATACTGAACATCAGTATGACGTGTCTCAACACATCAGTCATTCCATCATCACTTTTCAAGCCCCATACACCAACTTAAATCTCATCTAATTTCTTCATATAAGTTCTCTTGTTTGCACTATCGTTTCTAAGTGTAATCATGGTAGAGTTCAACTGACTTATGGTCACTAGTTTCCAGTATCATGGGGCACTAAGAATCTCGGTGTCCCCCCCCCCCGA